>BQNB010026007.1:0-56197 GCA_026074375.1 Tanacetum coccineum
ACGCCAAAAATTGATTTGTAATTTTAACTATACATATATATATAGTAATAATTGCTTAATACATATATATAATATATAATCAAAATATCAATTAAGAAGAGTGACGTAAGTATTGCAAGAGGGTTTTAAGAAGGAAAATTACTTTTATCCAAAGTAAAATCCTAAAAACCTTCCCGGGTCGTTTCCCGACGAGGCGTGAATTGAGAATCGTGATTAAGTTCGTGATCGCGCGTTTGAATGATCAAAGATTTGGTTTGTATTATATTTCTACTAATAATATGCAAAAACAAATAAAAGCAAGCCTAAAACGAAAGCAATTAAAGATTTAAAATAAAAACGAGAACGGGATCCTAAACCTGTGCTTTAAAAACCCAAATTCTAAAATTTTAACCCTACAAATGCAAATTTAATTTTTAAATGTCCTAAATGATAAAAGAAAATTTAAAAAAAAGAATTATATTTTTTTGACTTTTATATTATTTATTATGAATTAAAAACTGATTTAATCTAAAAAATTAATTAAAAATACTAAATTAATTTGGAAAATTCTGAAAAATTTATGAAAAGTGCTTTAAGCTAAGTAGAATCTAAGAAAAATAAAAGTGGTGAACCAGCTTATCTTAATAAGCTGGAAATAAGCTCTAAAGAGCTTATAGGCAAAACTGCTAACTAAAGGTTAAAAGGATAATAAAAGCAAGCTTAGACGTAAAAGACCCAAGGGCAGTGGTGGTAGCAGAGTGTGTGCTAAAGCTTGGTAGAGGTTGTGGAGGTCTTGGGTTCGAGCCTGGCTCACCCTTGGCCTCCCCAATTTCCCAAGCTTTTTATTTTTGCCAACTTTTGAAACAACTTTTTACTTAGGATGAAAATAAGCATTTTTTTAAAACTACAACTTTTTATGAAAAGCAGTAATAAGCTGGTAAATAAGCAAAATGGAAAACAGATTACACTAAAAACTTAACACTTAACTTCAAAACTTAAACTTAACTAAATAAGCTTAAATAAGCAAACTAAAACCAAATAAGCTTCTAAACAGCTTAAACTAACCTAATAAGCAAGACTACACTAAAAATAAGCATTAATGATTAGCAATAAGCAACTGAAAAAGCAAATAAGCATACACAATGGCATTTGCAAAGAACAAGCCCAAGAGGCTTTTGCAGCCCTAGAAATAAGCTAGTAAAAGCTATTCTAAATCCTCAAAAACCTTTTCCAGATTTAGAACACTAACCAAAGAGCTTATGCTCAAAAATTTAGAGCCTAACTTAAACTTAAACTAACCTAAAAATTAGATTGAAATCTGTTAAAAACTTAACCCAAAGCTTGAAAACCAAAACTGTTTTGACCCATTTCTAACAAAACCAATGAAACAGTGTTAAAAACACAACTACCAGATTATAGGCTTGATTTAGAGTACATTTTGAGCTTGTAAAAACAGTTTTAACACTTTGAATCTTAAAATCAAAAGAAATAAGGATTAAGAACTTAAATCTTCACAGTAAAGAATTTATGACTAGAAAACTTGTAAACTACTAAAAACATGTTTTAACTTTGACTAAACTTGATCTAAAACAGACTTATGATGAATCAAAACAGATTTTGGAAACTAAAAAAAATGCATGAACAGTTTTTACCAAAGCCAAGTGTTCTTAAACCAAACACCCCATTAACTTTTGAAAATATAGTTTTTGCTTATAAAAGTCTTATTTAAGAACTAAAACTTCAAAACCAGATAAGCATTAGATTAACTAAGCATGATTAAGCATTTTTGAACCAACAATAAGCATTATAAATAAGCAAAACCAAATAAGCAGTTAAGAGCTCATTTAAGACAGATGGTATGAAAAGAGAACAAATAGACTTATAAGCTAAAACTCAAGCATAAGTAGCATTCAAACAAGCAATTTAAGCAAGTATAAGCACAAATGATCATGAAATAAGCAGAGATAAGCACTGGAATAGGCCAGAAATAAGCAGTTTCATGAAATAAGCTATAAAATGAAATATAAGAACTTACAAATCCCTTTGCTTTTGGTTAAGAACTTAAACACCTAAATCACTCCTAATCTATCCTAATGTTTATCCAATAAGTTCTAACCCATGGACATCCATAATTCACCATGCTCCATGATTCTTGCCAAGTTTTTCATATAAGGAATGATTAAAAATAGAAAATGAGCTTAAACTTTTGAAAAGAGCTTAAGCAAAGTTTTGCAGGTATAAAAAGACTTGTAAAGAGCTTGTAAAATAACTTGTAAGGTAAATAAGCTAGAATGCATTTAAGAATTTAAAGACGGAATTTAACATAAAACATGAATTTCATTAAGACTTAAAAAGGTTAGAATGCTTGAAAGAAAAAATTACAATATTTAGCCGTTTTACAAATGGAATCCTAAACTATTTATAGAATAACTATTTATAGAATAAATTACATTACACTAGATGCCCTTTTACAAATTGAACTTGTGTTTGTTTTGTGAGAGGGATTGGGAGTGCTCCCCAAGCGATAAATCATAGCCTTTGATCTTCTTTGTTATGTTTCTTTGAGCCCATCATAGCCCTTGATTCTTCTTGTCTAATAATCCTTCATAGGATTGCCAACATGTCTTATCATCTTACTGGGGTGGGGTCTAAAAGGTAGGGTATGAGTGTTTTGTCGTGGTGTAGGGTAAATGAAAGAGACGAATGAATAGTGTAGGGTTTTGGATTTGGCGGGATTTAGGTTTTGGGATAAAGGGGAAAACAGGGTTAGGGGTGTAACACCCTCAAATCTGAGCACGCAGCGGAATGTTTGAATATCCGAGGGCGTTACATTTATGGATCAATAACATAAGATTCTGAGAACGACTACTAAACGTGTCGTTTGAAAAATAAAGATACATTGGATTAACAAAATGCTTGTTTGTTACATAAGCCCATGGCTTTTTTTAGATACCTGAATTATTTTAGTGTTATTTAGTCATCATTAATCAAGAAATTTTTCGCCTAAACTGATTATAGTTACTTTAATTTAATGCAACTCATATCATGAATCCCGCTCCTTGATCTGCGCCTCACCTCAAGGCTTTCCGTAAGCCCTTTGCGCCTTAGTGCGCCTTGAGCCTTTCAAAACACTGGGTTCCGGTTCTGGTTCGATCCGGTTCTAGGACCATGGACACCCCTACCCGACAGAATACTAACACATAAATATAGTTATATAATTAAGCATACAAATTAGTCATTCAAATCAATGTTTATTTTTGTAATACTACTTCTGTGAACTACCTACGTTATCTACTTAAGCTTATAAGTTCACATACTTCAAGTAAATAAGCTCCAGTGTATTTGTTTAAGCTTACATCAAGGTTATTTGATTTTCGCTTATGTTTAATAAGCCTTAATTTTTTAGCTTATAAGCTTATATAAGTTTATTATTTCATCCATTTTGAAATTATAGTCAACCAATAAAAAACAAATAGAGTAACTGAGACTGATATTTGATTGCTTAAATAATATAATGATTATATATTTTTTTAATTTTTATACTAGAAGAATAATAATCTTGGAACAAAAGAATTGTACCACAATAAACTTAAATAAGTAGAAAAATGAGTTTGAAATTAAAACCTCTGCCAAAATAAAAAATTTGACAAGCTTACTAAACTTTGAAGTAAAATCATAACCCAAAGACGTTAACATTGTAAAGCCAAAACTGTTGACTGAAGGAAAATGTCGGCCCCGAAAGCTGTTGTTGGGAAAGACCGTCGTGAAGAAATGGAGAAAGAAAAACTAAACATGTTGTTAATCAAACATCTCAACACCATCCATGAAACCTTTCAGGTTGTTTATTATTATCTCTATACATGTTTGGTTACTCAAACAGCTGATTTTGATCAATTAATTGTATTCTAGGTATTGGATCATTCCCCACCATCTACACTTACTAAAGGCAGCTGGGATGACGTCATCAAACTCGGGGAACACCTCTACAAACAGGCTACTACTGGTATCTTTATTTCTCACTCCCCATGTTTATGGGCTTATTGGATTATTTTATTTTGGCTTATATTTCATAACCTCGATTTTTTTGTTATTTTTGGGACTTATGGGCTTATGTCATAACAAACTTTGCTTGTATGCTTGTAGACTTGCTTTCGATGGCGGATCTTGAACATTTATTTTTGGGGGGCCGAATTATTTTAAACATAACAAAATAAAAAAGTGGACCATAACTTTTAGACAGAAAAAGTAATATTTACACTACTTGTCACAACCTTTGGGGGGCCGAGACCTTCCCTGCCCCTATTAAGATCCGCCTCTGCTTGCTTTTCGTCGTTTGTTTCGATATATGCCTTATCCTTGTTATTGCTCATTTGCACATTTATACTGGCCGGAGGTTCCCTTGGAAGGAGTCTCTTTACTCCCAGGTTTTATCCTGGGGCAGGGGTAGGATATGTCTACATTTTACCTCCCCCATATCTCGCTCCGGCGAGATTGGGTATGTTGTTGTTGTTGTTGTATGTCATAACAAAACTTTTAATAAGCCCCCCAAGTTTCAAAATCATCCGAAAAAGAAAAACAAATAAGCCTCTACGTCCATAAATAAGCTTAAACAAAAACCCCATATGCTATAGGATTTGTGTTATAGGTAAAAAAGGTTGACGTGGCAACACTTTTTGTGTTTTTGCTATATATTCCAATAACTCAAAATGTCACCTTGTGCTCTTATATTGAAATGCTAGTTACAATTACAACATATGCAAATACAAATATACTATCTGAAAAGTCGAAAATGAGAAGTGGATTTGAGGTTTTGATTTATGTCTTCTATTATTTTTCAATTGTAGATTGATAATGCGTGTAATGCGTTTTGTGACCAAATATGTTCTAATGGTTCTGATTGCTGATAGCTTAGGGATCTTCTATTATTATAAAATTTAGATAGTGTTTTTGGGAATGATTCTATCATTGTGTTTCTTCTACTTTTATTTTATTAGCGCAAATAATGTGCCAATTAGGGAGATAATCCTTTAGTCGTAAGTCTAATCAGGGTGACTTTTCTACACAAAAATTTTCGACACCACTGATCTAGTCACCTTTTCACGTATCATGCCGTATTTTATACCATTGCTGATTGTGGTGAGAAACGTACCGCTGCTCAGTGGACTTATACTTCAATGAAACCAGTACCTTGTATATGTTCATTTTTGAAGTTTCAACTATTTTGAACTGTTTTACAATGGGTTGAATAGTTAACTTTGCAATAATGCTATTCCCTTCTCATTTTGGGAGTCGAATATTGAACTTGGATATCTAAACTTGGTACCTCCCGAATAAAATTTTGACACCGGTAATTAAGGTTTTCTTTCTAGGTCAAAAGTCAATTTATTGACCAATGGGCTTGTGTCCCAATGGTACCCCATGTTGTGTGAGAAGCTCCCTGGTCAAATGGTTGTGGGTTCAAGTCCTGCTTAGGGCATGTGAGATAGTTAAAATTGCCGTTCTTAAAAAAAGCCGATTTATTGTAAATATCGTTTTTGGACTTGAATAGTAACAATTACTAATATGACAACCGGACCGAAATGGTACGGTATGGTCGGGTCGTCGCGTCCGGTCGGGTTCGGTTCTTCGGTCCGGTCGGTCCTACAGGCTTAATGTTCGGGTTTTTGGTTGGACCGGACCGGACCCGACGGACGAGGGACCGAATTGTGGTCCTAAACACCGGGACCCGCGGACCGGACTGAATACCTTCGGTCCGGTCCGGTCATCGGTCGGTCCGGTCGTCGGTCCGATTATGCTCACCCATATGTGAGAGAGTTATAATTTGCCGTTCTTAAATAAAAGGAACGAATGATTTTTGTAAATAGCGTTTTTTTGGACTGAATAGTAACAAATTTATATATATGACACACATTAGTCGAAACGGGGAAATCGAAAATTCAAGTAACCAAACTAGTCAAATTGTTGCACCAGGTAAACCCATGTTAACGTGGAGCCTAGAAGCAAAAAATTTGAGTTGCAAAATTGGGTTTACCTGGTGCTTAGTGTAAATTTATGTAAAGCACTCCACAGTGTAGTCAAAAGCGAGAAAAGCGAGCGCTTAAGCGAAGAAGCGACCTAAAGCGCTTTGATTCCAAAGAAGCGAGACGTTTTACTAAAGCGAGAAAAAGTGTTGTGAGGCGACCGAAAAGCGACCAAAAAGCATTCGCTTTTTTGTATAATGGCTAGTTTTTAATTTTTTAGCTAATAAAGTTGTACAACCGGCCCTAATCTTCTAAATTAGGTTAAATAATTACAAAACTAACCCTAGTATAATATTATAAATACTACTAACAATTATTAATTACACAATTCTTTCTTCTCACGTTTCATACTTCCACTTATCATTCTTTATTCCACGCTAGCCCTACCACCATCCTTCCAAGCTAGTACTAGTGGTGTAAATGAGCGGAGGCATTATACAAGAAGAAATGCATCAGCATCTACAAGTAGGACATCTACAAGTACGACACTCTATGATGAATCCGAAGAGGATTCTGTAGATGAAGATGATATAGTGGATCTTGGAAACGATGGGGAAATAAGAAATGAGAACTTAGACGATTATTTCGAATAAAAATAGTAGACTTTAGGCTTTAAGTATTTGAATAAACTTCTCTTTTGTGGTCTTTTTATATTAAAAATGAAGATTTTAAGATAATTATATTATTATTTAATCATTGTTTTCATACTAGACACTATTATATGCACAAAGGTTAAAAAGTTAACTGAAGCGCTCGCTTTTGTCGCTTCTCGCTTCTCGCTTTAGGGAAAGGCATGTCGCTTTGAGGTCGCTTTCGCCTTTAACTACCTTGTGAGATATGTAAACTATAACCTTATACAGTTATACAATTGTAAAAAATGGCTTTTCTGCTCATGCTATTGTGATTGTTCATTTGCCCATTTGTACCTGTGTAGAAATATGTTTTTTCTTCCTCATTTCATAGGTTGTTGCTTCTCTTGGTATGTGCTAATTTAAGAAGAAAACTTCGACAGTTATGAATTGACATCCTTCTTTGTATGTTTCTTATCGGGTTCTAGAATTAATTAGAATATAAACGTCTTTGTTTTGTTCAAAGAATATACCATTACCAATTTTTTAGATATCACATCCCCAAAAATAATCAGTAGCAACTGATTAGATACACATATTACACATTAACATGTCATTTTGTCTTGTTGCAGTTGGAATGCTTTGGACCGGAGATGGGCCGGATGCCAAAGCACTGGAAGAGACCATGGAGACTTACTCTAATTTGCTTCAGGGCTTCCTTTTGCTTTCACATGGATGTATGATCGGTGCTGGAACTACCCTTTCTACTTGCATCCATTCAGCCGTCAAGCAGGTTATCGATTGCAGCTTTATGTTGCTGAAAGAGTCAATTGCTTCCTATGGTAAACTCTTCCTCTCTCTTTTCAAACACTGCTTGATAGCTTACATGTAAATGCAAGCAATGTTGTAATGCATTTATTGAATTAGGAACGTATAAGTCGCTGAATGCAATGTAAGCTGCTTAGATTGTTAATATGATCATATCTTGAACCCAAATCTATTTTTTGTCTTGCTGGAATGCGTACTATTTAGGCAGGCCATGTTAAAACTCAGTGAGATTGTCAACTTGTCATCTTGTTTTACCACCCAATGATTTGAAGTTTTTTATTTAAATGATTGGGTAATGATGGTAAGAGTAGTAATTAGAGGTGGTGGTGGTGAAAGTTGGTAATTTTGTGAGCCGGTTGAAATGGTCCTAACTGGTTGGGTTAAGCCGTATCACTTTTTGTCCATAATCTTTTAAATTTGATCCATGCATCAGATATGAACACATAAACTATACCCATCTGAAGAACATTCATTAACATTTACCAGTATAATTTAACAGACTTTGGCGACTTTTGACCATTTCTGTTTTAGCTAACTTCAATAGATGTCTTGTTTGACGACTCCTTGGAGATAGAAAAACATAACCCGAATATACCCGTTCGTTAGTAAATGAGTAAAATTAGCTACAATTCATAAACATGCCGCAGTGGTAATTAACAAATTAGTATACGTCTGGAAACTACTCTTTTTGTAGCACTCGTCTGCAGCAGAGAAAGTAAAGCATATTCTAATTTTTCTTGTTCTGGATAAGGCTCTTTTGTTTATTCATGTAGCTAAACTTAAGACCTTATATTCCATTAATGTTAAATCAGCCATTAGGTTCTCTTGTATGAATAATTTAGAGGTCAAATTTGTTGGTCCTGTTTCATGATGGGACAGAGCAATAGAGCATTTGTGTTTTAACTTATGAATCTGTACTCATGCCATTGACATTGATGTTTCACTTTAAATATGCAGGAAACAGCAGTAAAGCACATAAACTCTCGATTCCTCAGATCGTAGGCACTGTTTGGGAGGCATGTTCAGCTCTTAAAAAGACCCCCGGGACAAACGTTACAGCTATAGGCCGAGCCATGACTCAGATTGCAGTATCCATAAAAGACGTCCATCGTGAAATGCAAGAGCTTAAGCCCACTTCAGAAGAGGCTGCAAAGCCCGATAACGAGGTTTCAAAGCCCGGTCATGATAGTGACAACTCATCTGAGGGTGATTTAGGCAGTGACTTGTCCCCCGAAGAGATGAAAATTGCCGAATTATCCACTGAAGTCGTGTCTTGCACACTTACAACAATTAAAGAAGTTATTAGGTCAATCTCGGGTTTACTGAAAAACCCTCAAACACAAAACGAGAGCAATCAAACCGTGGATTCTTTGGAAAAGTTATTGGCTATCTGTCAAAGCATGGGATTGCAAGTAGATGAGATTGGAGCTTGTCTTTATCCCCCACAAGAAGTTTCTGCAATTAGAACTGCTTCTGAGAAAATGTTGAGTTTAGTTGGTGAAATGCAGGCTGAACTGGAAAAGATTAAGGGCTCTTCAGATGCTTTTATTCATTCAAGTAAAGGTTTAATTAGTTCTTTAGAGCAGCTGGAGTCAGCGTTAGGCTGCTCTTCTGATGATGAACTTGTGAGCGAAATGGAGAACCTTGCAGTGGACGCTTAAAGATAGATTTGTGTTTACACTAGTTTTGGGGTTCAGACTCGTACTGATTTGAGTTTCTTTGAATGAACAGTTGTGTTTAATACTATACGATAACAAATATGTATTTAAGGGAAAGTTTTGGTCATGAAATGATGGATTGTGATTCTTAAAGTCTATACCTATTTTTGGTTAGTCTTTTTGGAGGTGTAGCATGATCAATGATTTATGCTGTTTATTTTAACTTAGTTATGAGACATACCCTTTTCAACCGACACTCGATGGTTTTTATAAGGGAGCTCATGTTATGTACCAGTAACAAATAACAAATATATTCTACAAAAATAACATGATCATTTTACATCTATATCATGAATTTCTTGTTCTATGGGTGTACAATTAATGATCTGGTATCGAGCCAGTTACTTTCCAATAAGCTTAACAGTCCATGCGCCACCAAAGTAAAGACCCAAAAGGGGTCCAGCCAGAAGCATCTGAGTCAGAGGATCTGTTGATGGAGTCACAATAGCTGCTGCAACCACAGCGCCAACTACTACGTATCTCCATACTGATAACATTTGATCACCCGTCACTAATCCAACTTGACCTAGCAGAAGTTGTATAACCGGCACCTATATATGTAAAAATGGAAATATGATAGCATTATAGCATATGTTTAGAAGTTTGACTTTTGAGGTCAAACTTACTGGAACACCCATCCTTTTCTGCTTGTACTACTATTTCACATATAAATTGGTAATAAAAACCGCGTAAAACATCTACATAATATCGACTTTGAACTTTGAAGATAAACATTACATCCATCTCAGAGATTTTGACTATGTTTGTGAAATAAATTTGATAAGGTTTGGTTCAAGTCATATATCAACTTTTATTCAGCTTGAGGTTTTTTTATTTTATTTTTTGAAAGGCATTTTTTCATACACCTATATACAATCTATCTCACACATATCTCCAACGGTACTTGAACCCACAACCTCTTGGTTGATGGGCACACTTGCATACCACTAGGCCAAAGGTCCTTTAGTTTTTCTGGTTGTAGTGTTTCTTATAAATAACACGCTTTATAGAATAACTTTGAAAACTTAAGGTAATGAATTTTAAAGTCCAAAATCAAAACTAGTATGCTTGACTTTATTAGTCAAACTGATCACAAGGTTAATTAAAGAGAGAAAAGATTACCTGGAAAGACAACCCGGTACTGAACATAAGTACCAATACGAACTCAAAGTATTGATCAATGGACCACAATGATTCCACCACCCCTTCAGCATAGTTTACAAAGAAGTTCAAGGCGGCCGGAGTGAGAACGATGTATGAGAAAGTGATTCCGGCGTAGAAAAGTATAGAGGATCCTAGAACAATTGGTGCCAAGAACTTTCTTTCTGATCTTGTTAATCCTGGTAAAACAAAAGCTATCATCTCATATAGAATCACCGGGCTACCTAGAAGGAGGCCACAATATCCTGATACCTGCATCGCGCAGTATGCAATTATCAATAAGCCTTGTTATTAACACTTACAAGAATGGTTTTTAAATTAGTAATATTGACCCAAATAAATTCGAATTCTTTTAGTTATTACGGAGTATTTGACAATAAAATCAAGCTTGAGATATCTTTTGGAACAAATGTAATAACAAAATTTTTATGGCTGTCTTTTGATATGCGTTTTGAATATGATATTGAATAACCATAACATCTAAACTAGTAAAAAAAAACTGGCTTCTAGTGTATGGAGAATTTAATTATATAAGGAACTAATGGATCAAACGATCAAAAATATTTTAGTGAAAAAGTTAGAAAGCATTATAGAATGTCTCTAAAATGCAATTGAAATAAGGAGTAAATAAGTAACTTTCCTTCACCCCTTAAGTTACCACTTGTATGCAGCTGATTATGTAAAACCAATAATTTGACCCCCAAATGATAAAATTTATAAGAAACCAAACTTCTTTATCCATACACAAAAAACTGATTTTTAAAACTTTAATTGAAACAATAAGATAAGTAGTTCCAAACAAAAATCCAAACACCCCCTTAATATGAAGACAACATGTAAGTAGCGGGAAGTGCATATAGGTTCTCAATGTTAACCTTGATAGTTGTGAAGAAAAACTCGCCAGGAGCTAATTGAAGGAACCGGACACCTTGAGTTCTAACTGGAGCTTCAAGAATCATTATGAGATCCTTTGAGTATACAAAGCATCCTAAAATGGCAGCCCCGACAGCCATTACCGACACAAAAATTCTGTCTCGCAGCTCTTCAAGATGATCAAATATGGTCATTTCTTTGTCTTCGGGGAGGAGCTCTTTATCCGGATACAAAAAATTATAAAGAGCACTTCCATTATTTGGATCGCCGTTTGCTAGTCCATCTTCTTGTAACTCATCACCCACATCTATATGTAGAAATAAGATTAGTGTAATTCATTTACATTTTGTGGGTACCATATAAGTCAGTATTACATGTATATTGGAAAGACTGATTTCTACTATTAGAAAACATTAGATATTTTTTTTAAGTGACCTAAGTACCTTCATTTTTGGACTATCTTCGTTATAATATGATTACTCTTATCATATCATCTTTACACACTACAAATCGTATATTCGTATCCATACAAGTTGAGGCCGACAAGCTTAGAAAGATCCAAGCTTTCCTAGAGTTCACTCACATAAATCAGCAAAAGAAGAAAAATGGAACATCCACAAAATGGATTCATTATTCACCCCAAAAAGTATAAAATTAATTAAGCAACTCGTCACTTGAGAATTCCTAAGCTATTTCTTACTGTTATTTGTCTAAGACTCTAAGAGCAATGAACCAATGGGGGTGACCCAGCGGTAAGAGCTTAGCCTCTTAGACGAAAGTGCCTATAAGTCTTGGGTTCGAACCCTGGGGAGAAAATTAATCCCCCATTGGCCACGGAGGTTCACCTGCGCCGACACCGGGCTATCCAAAAGGATAGTCGCCATGGGATTAGTCGGCTACAATTACATCTATCTTCTCCATTGAAGGGCAGAACTGTAGAAACCGAATAATCATGTATAACACTTTCAAACTAACATAGTAGTACTATAATTGTATTCCTAATGCCATGACCTTAAAAACTAGCATACATTAAACCCCAGCAATAGAAGTTCTAAGAAATTACTAACAAATGAGTCTACTACCACAAAAATCATGTTAAGATAAGGCTGTCCTAATATCATTTAAGTAAATTAAAAATCATTATCACTAGCCAACCTTAAAATTCATACTAAAAGTAGTCATATAGTATCATATACTAACAAGGACTAATTATTTTTCTATAAGTAACAATATTAATATAATTACCAGCAGGTCTATCTTCAGTAACTGTACCTGAAGCACCAATACCACCAAGCCTATCCCTGACATCTTCAAGAGCAAAGCAAACACCTTTAGTTATCTTTCTTTGCTTTTTAACTGAGATATTGTTAAAAGGGTTCTTTCTTTGATTATTTTGCAAGCAAGTTGGATAATTTCTACTTGAATTCACACAGCTTTGTGTGTTGAGATTAAGATTGTAGATGAGGGTATTGGTGCTTCCCATTTTTTTCTAGAAAATTTTTATTCTAATTTATGGGGTTTTATTTACTGAAATATTTTTGTGTTTGTGTGTTTTTTTGATGAAATGGTAATGATATGATGACTGGTCCATAATTGTACACCTTTTGGGTCACTGATGATATTTTGGAGGTAAGGAAATAAGTGGTTCATGTTAGCACAAAAGCACACCGTGTTTCTATTGTGCGCTCTATGTCTTTTGCTATTTATTTTGATTTTTGAAAAATCAGTGTTAGTTTTTCAAAAATTACCTCTTCTTAACCACCTCTTAATCTGACTCGTTCAGACGTGGTCAAACATTTTAGCCACTAAGAGCGTTTTTTTTTCCTTTCTCTCATTCAGAGAGGATCAAAAGTTCAAACCTCTTACCAAACAAGATGTGTTAATACCTTTTAATGTCTTTTTTAACTCTTTCTTTTTCCCCTTTTCCTTTTTTTTTTACTTTTTTTACTTTAGTTTTTTTCATTTTGTATTATATATATATTCTCGACTTGTTTTTTTAATGATAATACGTTTAAAGGGAATTACGTCGTTAACTTCTTTCGCTAAATAATAAAAATGGCACATTTAATATAATGATGAAAATGCTCAAATAAAAGTGTCTTTCGAACAACATAATATATACCTAGGTTGTGAAATCAAATTGTGGCATGCGTATTTTGAGAGTGAATTTGAATTCTTTTCTTTAAAAATACTTGTAATCGTTAAATGACAATGTTAAGTATTTTATAAAATAATTCACTTTTTTCGCAATCTTATCATCGTGAATTAGTAGATGATGATAGCTTACAAAATGGTTAAGATGTTTAATAACATGGGAGTACGTTTACGAGATCAAATTGCGACACAATGTCCTTTTATGTTTTGTTTTAGGACATTTTATTTTCACGTTGCTAGGCTTTGTTAATATTTTACTTGAATTAGTTTTGTGGCTCAATTGCTCTATTTAATATTTTATAAACGTTTATGTATCGTAGGAATGTAACTGCTTTATATTTATATCATTCATATTTATATAATTTAGACATTTTTTAACAGAAAAACAAACAATATTATTTAACTCTGATTCAGAGATTTACGCCAGATTCATATTCATTTGAGCAAACCAGATTCAAGATCAGAACCTCTTAATAAACAAACAACACCTTAGTGTTCACCTATAAAAATCTTCAAATATTATGAACATGAGGTGTAGTCGATGCCATAACATCGTGTTATACATGTCATGTCAGATTTTAGCCTAAAACTTAGATCATTGAATTTGACAGAATACATGCTTTCTCATCACTTCAAGTTATTAGGTACATACATGTCCCATAAATTTGTGTATTATTTTATTATTTTTAAATAAAACAACACATTAAAATAAAAACATTTCGCAATTCAAATAAAACAAACAAAACGGTACAACTTAACCAAATTTAATATATCTTACGACAAATAATGTAACAAGTTGAATTCAATTAATATCAACATAAGGCCGTCATGGTTGGGAAAAAGTACTATTTTCTTTAGCTGTGTTGATGCTGGTGAAAAGCATAGGATTTTAGAAAATTTGCCTTTCAAGGTTGAGAAATTGCTTGCGAAGTATCATGGGATTCCATTGTTAACTAAGAAAATTGGTATAAAAGATTGTAAGGTGTTGGTGGTTAAAGTGAAGAAAAAAGTGAATGACTGGAAAAATAAGCGCTTTCATATGCTGGGAGGCGGCAACTTATTGCATCTGTGTTGGCAAACCTATTGGGCTTCTGTGGTCATGCTTCCAAAAGCTATTGTGAAAGAAATCAATAGTCTGCTCAAAGGGTTTCTATGTAATCAGGGCAAGATAGCAAATGGAAGGCTAAAGTTGCATGGTCCGTGGTTTGTAGTGCTAAGAATGAAGGCGGGATTGGTTTAAAAATGAGGGGTTAGTGGAAAGAGGTGTTATTTGTTCGAATATGACAGATTTCTGCTAATAATATAAATAAAATTGAAGACGTGATAATCACTAACCTTAAAGAATATTAGCCCCTACTATTTACGCTAGTGGGATTCGTGACTAATTCATTCCCAGGATTCGACCTCAAACAATAGAACTTTATGCAGCGTACATAAAGTTCACATGAACATTAAACCTACCTATTTTGTATGTATTGAATTGAGCGTTTCGGGATGATAAAAAACGCAAAAAGATGGCCATATTTATAGGGACACTCATGACCATTCAAACAGTCACGCTGGTTCATAAAAAGGTGCTATTAGCGACGGTTTAGCGACGACATAGCGACAGAAAAACCGTCACTAATCTATACCGCTTGAAACAGTCGTGATGGTTCAGTCACGTACATCCTTTTAACACATTTAACCGCCATCTTTCTGAATTGGTGCGTCTTTACCATAATGATGGTTAATTAGCGATGATCTTGTGACAGAAAAACTGTCCCTAGTATCCATTTTCTAGTGAAACATTCACTTTAGTCACCCATTTATATGGGATATATACAATATACAATTGTTAATGAAAACCCACAAGTTCCAACAATCCCCCACTTGGGTTTTATTAACAATATCCAACATATTATGCATAAATTAAGGTAGCTTTCGCTTTGAACCTTGACATAGTGTATATCATTCAAATAGCCTAACATAATCAATGGCTGCTTTACAACATTTGAGCCACAATTCTTAGTGTTAAACTCGAAAAGATAACACACATAATATGTTAATAGATGTTCATAACATGGTAGCACTATTATGGCCATGTGCTAATCCCAGTTTCATAGATATCTCCAAAAGTAAAACTCACTTTTGTAGGAACGGCACCACTCCTTATATCCACATAGGTGAAGTCCTTTAATTAACAAAGGTACACTTCATTAAGAGTAGGGCTGAGCAAAACCAACCGAAAACTGAACCGACAAACCGAGCCAAACCGAACCGACCGAAACCGAACCGACCATTTTCGGTTGGGTTTTCGATTTTGTATATTTAAGGTTTTCGGTTTCGGTTTTGCTCAGTTCGGTTTTGGTTCAGTTCGGGTTAAAACCAAGAAAAATACGCCTAAACTATTTATTCGGTTTGGTTTTGCTCGGTTCGGCCCGGTTTTATTTCTGTTTTCGGTTTTGCTCGGTTCACTTCGGTTTGGTTTTCGGTTCATGTTTTTCTCAAAGTCGGTTTTTTGTTCGGTTCCGTTTTGAACCGATGCTCACCCCTAATTAAGAGTATAAATACTCACCCGAAAAGAATTACTTACTATTTAGCATTTAAACTAATCTAGTGTCTAGTTGGTAATCAACAACTTGTTTTTACCACATTTAACCTTAAAGTAAATTTTAGTCTAAGTAAAGGTTGGGTTCCCATTGTAGCCAACTTTACTTAACGGGTTTTAAACTCATCTCTCTTGTAGTTCCAAAGACTATGTCTTTTGGAAGACCTTTTGTAAACGGATCCGCAAGATTCTTACAAGAGCGTATATATTCAATAGTTATTATCCCGTTCGATATTAACTCCTTGATATAGGCATGTCTAAGGCTAACGTGTCTAGACTTTCCTATATACACCTTATTATATGCCCTTGATAGTGTTGATTGACTATCACAATGTAAGGAAATGTCTGGCATTGGTTGTGGCCACAACTCTATGTCTAACCACACATTTCTTAGCCATTCTGCTTCCTCCCCGCGGCTGCAAGTGCTAAAAACTCAGCCTCCATGGTAGAATGTGTAATACATGTTTGTTTTTTTGAACCTCAAGAAACAGCCCATCCACCGAGTGTAAAAATCCAACCAGTTGTGGATTTACTATCACTACTACCAGTTATCCAACTAGCATATGAGTATCCTTCTAGTACAGTAGGAAAACGATCATAATACAAAGCTAATTGTCTGGTTCTTTTAAGATAACCAATAACTCTTCCAATCGCATTCCAATGATCATGAATTGGATTGCTCGTATATCTTAAAAGTTTGCATGCAATATCAGGTATAGTACAATGTGTAGCATACATTAAACAACCTATTGCACTTACATATTCTATTTGAGCAACAGCTCTACCATTATTCTCTACTAGTTTACAAGATGACTCATATGGGGTGTTTGCTTCCTCTATATTCAATATCAGGTCTAGTACAATATCAGGTCTAGTACAATGTGTAGCATACATTAAACAACCTATTGCACTTACATATTCTATTTGAGCAACAACTCTACCATTATTCTCTACTAGTTTACAAGATGACTCATATGAGGTGTTTGCTTCCTCTATATTCAAGTGTTGAAACTTGTTTATAATCTTATCAATGTAATGACATTGATTTAATGACATTGATTTAATGCATAACCCCCACTATGCCTTTTAACCTTTATCTCCAATATAATATCAACCTCATTTATGTCGAACTTGTTTTTAACCATATAAAGAGTTCTTTACATTTGCAAACTTTATTCACAATACCAAGGCAACACAAACCCTTCAGGTTTTTTAATATAAACTTCTCATCGAAGTACCATTCAAAAAAGTCGTTTTAACATCCATTTTGATGTATAGGAAATTATAAATTGAAGCTAACGCCAAAGAGCACCCTAATTGAATCAAAGTCATCAACTCCTTGACTTTGACTAGAAACCTTGAATTACCAACCTAGCCTTAAAAGTTTGAATGGAACCATTTGTATGATATTTTATCCTGAATACTCATCTACACCCAATTGCTTTGGAACATGGAGGTAAGTCTGAGAGTTCCCAAGTATTGTTAGATATTAGGGAATCCAATTCATCATCATTTGCCTTATTTCAAAATGCAGAATTCCTAGAGGTTATAGCCTCTCTATATGTTTTAGGTGCGTCCTCTACATTAAGTAGAACTAGTATTTTATTAATAACATTATTCTCATTATCACATTCAACAATGAAGATTATAGCTTGAGAATCAATAAAATCATGATCCAAGTTTCTTTCTTTTCTAGCCCTTTCACTTCTTCTAGGTGCACTAGAAGATTCTGCCATGTTCCTCTTATTATTAGAGTTCAAATCTGGACTAGAAATATCTTGTGGGATTTGAGTCACAATTTCATTTGTGCTTGTTGAATCATGAGGAAATTTATTCTTAAAGAAATATACATCTCTTGATTCAACAATAATATTTGAATCTAAGTCTAAACAACGATAAGATTTAGAATCATTTGCATATCCCATAAATACACTTTTAAACCTCTATGTCCTAATATAGATGTATTGGGTAAGAGAACCTTATAATAGGCTAAACAACGCCATACTCTAAAATAGCTAATATTAGGCTTTCTACCCTTCCAGATTTCATAAGGAGATACTTTTAGTTTCTTTGCAACTATTCTATTACTTACATGGCATGCTGTAAGCAAGGCTTCTCCCCACAAATTCTTAGGCGAATTTACATTGATTCAATATCTGGAAATGTTAAGCACGAGAAGCGTTAGTTAAAGTTATGTCAGATAATGTTTTGAATGTGTTTTTATACTTTTTCAAAATGTTACATTTTAGACCATTGGGTTTGGAAAATTGCAAGTAGACCCCTAGGGTTTGCATTTTTACGACTTTGGTCCTTCAAATTTTAAAGATATACCAAGTAAACCTTGGACTTTGAAAAGTGACATAATAGACCCCTATAGTTATAACTTTGATAAAATGACACTTTTAGTCCTTTTAGTTATAAGTTTCTAAAATTTACGATATATACCCCTTGCATGGATTATAATTACAAAACATGTCCAAATTGCCATGCAAGCTTATTTTAACATTTAAATAGACATTTATAAGTTATAATAAACTAAAATATGAAGTTTTAACATAACACAAGTTTAATTTAACGATTCGTTAAGCTAGGAAGTAAAACGAGTCAAATTAGGGTTTTAAAATGAAAACGCGCGGGTTTTAAGATTAAATTCTTTCATGACTTATCAAAGCACTTATTTTAACATTATATAAGCTAATTAGGATATATTATAACAATAGTTTACAAGTTTAGCTCATAGTATAAGTAAAAACATAAAATTAGGGTTTCGGGTGTAAGGTTTTGGATCAAAATGGAAATTGAGCATGAGTTGGGTTATGAAACTTTAACAAGAGTATATTTAGTATCATATGAACATTATAAAGGTGTAGTAGTAGAAGTAGAACATTCAAAACTTGGGTTTGAGCTTCAATGATCAAAAATGGTGGAAATGGGTCGTTTCAGGTAGTATTTCCACTTGTACGCCTTGTATCTTTACTCCGGGGCTACAATTCTTCAGGACTTCACTTCTTGACCTTCTTTAATGATCCCAGGATCATATGGGAGCAAAGGATTGCTTCCTTATGGGTTTGAGAAAGGAGATGGGTGGTGCGAGTTTGAATGAAGACTAGAGAGCTCTATTTATACTTGAAATCACCAAGGTTGCTAAGCAAACTTCAAGATCTATTGTTGGACATGTGTACATGCTATCTATTGATGTGTGAAGTCTAAATGAGGAGTCATACAAGCTAGAATGGTAGAGTGATGTGTTGGATAGCCCTTATGCTTGCCGCGACTTATATAGCTAGAAAGAAGAAGATGTGGCTCAATTTGGTGCAAGAGAAGTGAAGAAATATCTTATAGGAGGTGTGTAAACTGCTTGTGTATGCATGTGCATGAGTTAATTGCAAGAAAAAGGCCTCAAAATGGGTAAGAATTACAAAAAGGGGGTCGCGGGTTGGTTTTTGGGGTTTTATGGTTCGAACTCAAGTTTTTGGCTTATATTTCATGAGTATTGATTAAGGAATGATTGAATTATGTTCCTAAGATCTGATATAAGAAGGATTAACAAAGACTAGAAATTGGTTTGGGTTAAAACGGGTTAGAATTAAAGAAATGAGGTCACGGGCTTGATTAGGGCACGTTTAGGGATTTCTTGACTTTCATGGTTTATATTTTGCATACTCTTGATTAGAAATGATGGAATACAGATCCTAGAGCTTAAATAAAGTATTATCAATGAAGTTTGATCATTGGTTTTAGTTAAAATGGGTTGAAATTAAAAGAATAAGCCGTAGCTTGGAATTAGGGTTCATATAAGGCTTTTAGGGTTTAGGGTTTTGAATTAGGGTTTTGAGTGTAATTTTGAGTGCATAAAGATGTATGAAAGATTATGAATAGAATATTTAGGGTTTATATAATGTATATTGAGTGTAGTATCTTGTACAAAAGTGATGGTGAAGAAATTAGAATGAAAACGGAGGTAAAACGGCTATTTTAGAGATCATGCTTAATGACTTGTATATTGAGTTTTTAGAGATTTGTACTTTGACTTGAAGAGATTTTATATTTCAAATGAGATATCATATTACTTGTACATATGCTTTAGTGGCTCGTTGCATCACTTTAGATATTAGTCATCATGGGAATAGGGGGGGCGACGATAACGGTTTAAGACGTTTTGATATAACTTGTGAATGTTTTATTAATAGGAATAATGTACTTTGTAATAAGGATATGTTGATATTGACTTGACATATTATGATGTTTGCTTGACATATATGAAGACAGGATTGCCATAGATAGGTTGCGTGAGCTTGTCTACTTTAGTTATGACATACTGAGATATATAAGTAATGTAATAAAGCGAAAAATTTCCCCGTACAATTGTGATAATAGTAAAATAGGTTTTGCATTTGATGAAAATTCTTGGGTTGTTATAGTCTCCACCCCTTACAGAAATCTCGTCCCGAGATTTAATTGAAAGTTATAGTGGTATTGTTTAGAGATAGGTACTGGGTATGAATTTGATCTTTATGTTAGGCTAATCAAGGTCACAAGTCCACGTGTGTGATGCATTTATAATTATGTTGCGCACCATAATTATAATTACCTCCTTTCACACGTCCACTTATTTTCCAAGATTACACCTCTTGATGATAGCCAATAGAACTTCTTCAGATTCTGATAGAACCTGGGTGGATGAAATACGTTGCGCTACTCAGATCATAAGGAATTGTTATTCATTAACCTTTAAAAGTCAACATCGAATAAGAATGCTATCATAAGTCTTTGTCAAAATTTTCATACCTAGTGGTATTGAAATCATTTGACATTGTATAGATTCTTGTGTGTTTCCTTGTTATTATGTTGCAGAATATAACAGAGAATTTTAGAATACAGAGATCATGAAATAAGTAATGTCAAAGAATGATTATGAATTTGTTAGAGAGTTGCTAATCACGTGAGATACAGATTTTGAAATGAATAGATGATGAAGGTAGTAATAAGGTTTAAGGTAATGTTTTAGGGATTGTTTGTCAAACGGATGAAGAAACTTGTTGTAGTATGGTATATACTTAGCCTATTATTTTATTATTAGTCATTCCAAAAAGAAAGCGTTCAACCTCTTGTAACTGAGACTTTATAAACTCATGTTCAGAGATTTAAAATTTCCTTAATTCAAATGAAGAAGTGACCTAATTCATTTCAATAAGATGATCATAATCGTCTTACCTAAGCATAAAAAACAAACAATATGGTAATGTGTAGAAAATGATATGATCATGATTTGTCAGATAAACAATATAAGAATCAATAACATACTCCCTAAAACACTATTCTTAAACAAATAAACCCCTTACATATTCTCTACAACCTCTAATACCATCAAATCATATCCTTAAAATATCCCCCCTCACACTCATAACGTCTCAACACCCTTACAAAAAACCATTAAAACAAACCCACATCACCCCACAAACCTATAATAACCAAAATCACCTCCACAATACTACTTCACCCCTACCCCACATCCCTTCAATACTCAATATTCAACTTTTAAAAACTCAATCCTCCTCAAATCATCTCTAATAACACCACTCTAATAAAACTCTTTATCACAAAATACACATCCCCAAACATTACCCCATCCCCCCAAATAACCCCTAACTCCCCAATCCTATCCCAACCATATATAAATCCTTTATCCAAAATACCCCCCCTTCCTTAAACCCATTACACAAAATTCATCACCTACAACCCACTAACAATAAAACATCAAATATTATATTACACCACAACCTCAATATCAATAATATTAACAAAATTACTAATACAAAAAAAAAATATCAATATCTATTAAACATAATATTAAAAATTTTACTAATAATAATACTCATTTATAAAACAACACAACACCAAAACAAAAATCACCAATTAAACATCCCTCCATCTTAAACACACTCACCAACCCAATTCACATATAATTAACCACACCCTAAATCTTAAACTCTTCCTACCTAAACAACCCAATCAACTCTACTCCTCACCCCTCAACCCTCTAAACACCAAAAAATTCCCCATAAATCCCCCCTTATTAACCAACAATTCACAAACCCACTTTAAACCTCACCCCAAAACCCAAAACCACCTAATACCCTAACCACAACCCAAAAACATCAACACCTACCTTTTCCCACAACAACTACCACCTCCAAAAACCCCACTACCCTTATTAACTCAACTCAATTCACACAACCACTAAATTTCCACATCCAACCCCCCTTCACCTTCCATACCCTACCCTACCCTACTCCCCTAACCAAACAACACACCTCCCAATCAACTCTCTCCACCATCAACTAACAACCCCCCCCTCTCCACCTCCACCATCCACAACATAACCCCACCCCTCTCCCTTAATCCCCATCACCCCCACCAATACTAAACCCCCCCAAAACACCACAACTCTTATAACCATATCACTAAAAAGTCACTCTCTCCATACACTCTAAAATAATATGCTTCACCCCTCATCTAACCCAACTCTCTACAGTCCACCTCCACCCAGAGAGATAGAGTGTATAGTATGACTCCTCACATCTCTTGCTCTCATCTACTCAGATGTGTGTGACTCTCCAACGTGTGTGTGTGTGTCCACTCCACCTAGACACACACCACCCATGCTATCATCACAGACACCTGATCGTGTCCCCTCTCACCTAATAGAACTGCTGATCCTAGTTCTGTCTCATATTCTGTTCAATCTCTATACCTTCTCAACCGTGTAATGACCCATGTACCATGCAACTATATAACGCTCCACCTGATGAATAACGCCTATCTCTAGTAAATAGTCTTCTCTCAGTTACATCAAACCACTTCACACTGTTCACAAATGATCCTTAAATCACTTATGCGTCTCATGAGTATTATTGCATAGCGATCGCAATGTACTCATATGTCCCAGTCTATAGATTAAGATAAGTCTAATATCTCCATCCTCCCTCGTACTGCAGCGTACGAGTGTGTGTCGTGTGTAATATGGATCACAATCACTCTAGACACCTAAGCTGAAAAGACGATCCAACCTTCCCAAGAAGCCCCCTCAAATACACTAGTTACACCTGACAACACTACCAGCACACCCCCTCAGATACCGATAGTCATACGTTCACACAAGTGATCCTCGTCCAATAGGTCATGCATCCCGCTGTGAAGAAGATTCAAAATCATCCTTGTCCATCATCTGTACCTACACCATGTCATCTAACTCTCCGATACATTCATCCAAGACTACTTCCATGATCTCATAAGTTCTGAATTCCCAATCACATCCCTCATCCTATGCTCTACTCTTCTAACAGCTGCACTACCAATACGAGCTAGACGCCATTCCTCACAACATCTCATATCTCTAGATATATCTCCACCCAATTTCACAATTAGATAGAGAGTACCACTAGATATCATTGATCCCCCTTCATCTCATGTGCAAAACAATGTGTCTAAACAGTTACAAACTCACTAAATACCAACAGACAAAACTACACATCCTCACGAGATGACCACGCATATCACAAGCACGTGTGTGCACCCATAACATCACCACCCTTATAGAGTATATACCCTGCGCTAGCTTCAAACCATCTAGACTCGTACCTATACAACTCTCCACAACTCAAGACATATGTACGAATGATAATCCCACATCAAGTCATGAAACTATATCACCACCACTCACCCGGTGCATATCAACATGAGTCCATCTAACATGGAAAACCCCCAACCATCACTAGAGAAATCTAGGTCATTAGTCTATGTTCTGTCAGATCGTGGTGTGTCTCTCCGTCTCTCAGAGTCACGAACTCCTCACCATCTCTCGCACCATGAGGTTAGAATCAACCTTCATCATCTAGTTCACCTCTCCTACGTATATCTTGTGAAGTGTGTCTGTACATGTCTGTTCCATCTTCTTACCTCAAGAGGACCGCAACATTGAGTGATACCAATGTGCAATATAGAGACCATCCACTCCTCGTACTCCAGACACCTGCTGTCAATCGTCTCACTCTGCATAGATGAGTGATGGTCTACCATCTCCTGAGAAACTCAATGTTGTGTGTATGTCCCACACGTCAGTGTCACTGTGTAACTACTGACGTGAGACTCAAGTCTCTATCCTGATCGACGCCTATCTGGACTATCTGACCATCCCCACTCACCACCAAGTCAAGAGAGCTACCTAACTCACCTAACAAGCTGAGTGATAGATAGTGTAACTAGTGCACTCTCCATCCTTATATTGTTGTCACCCCATAGCAACTACCCCCGTAACCTGTGTGAAAACATTGCCCTCTAACACCCTGTCTTATGACTACTCTGACTCAATTCCTCAGTCGTGCTTAGTACCACCTATGTGTCACCATGTGCCTAATACACTAATCGTCACCACTATGCCACTACTCTGTGTCCTGCCTCCACCATCCACATCACACTTCCTACTCTATTAACTTGTCTCTCTATAGAATATGCATGTAGACCGTGACATTATCTACCTTGCTATCAATGACCTATATACCCCCTATATATCTCTTCTCACCTCCGCTCACTATCTAGCCATCCTCACCATGAAAGTGTGTGAACCCTTGTCATCTCACTCAAACTCGACCAATACACCTTCACTGTACTGATACTAGTTCAGTTCCTCCTGTCCACATATATCATGTTTGCTGCGCGCCCGCGTTAGTGGTGTTTGAAGCTGTTGAATCACACTTATAAATAGACTAGATTAGACTATCTGTGCACCACATTTATATCCATCTCATCCCACGACAAGCAATAACCATCCTGCTCCTCCCCCAAATAATAGCGTCACACACTGTTGTGTTTGTGTCTCACCTACATGAGGTAAGTTGTAGAGCAATGTCAAGATATCAACTGATCAAGTCGACACGCCCCTCTATCTCTACTCCGACTCACTAAATCCGCACACCCCACGAACCTGCTCCCTGTAGTCTAATATTCCCATTGATAGCAACAACCTCACCATCAATAATCATCAAATATTAATAAACTAACCATAATGTCTCACATACAATACTCTAAAGAAAAGCGCCCCTCCCTCCCCATCCTTATCCCCCCCCACCCACCCCCCAACATAAATCCCTAGTCACAACCTATGCCGCCGTATCCCCACAACTTCAGTAGACCAATCCCCAATCCGTGTGTATCATATGTCCCCTATGATCATCAGATATAGACGCCCAACCCAACTCCTATAATCCCTACACATGAATCCACACCTCCTAATTGACTCTCCACACGTGTATTAATCTATCTACCCAACCATTAAATCTCCTCATGTCCACTATCTCACACCTTCACACACCGCATCTAATATGCATGTAATTGTCCAAGATAATCTTCTAAGTACTGTGTACACACTACAATCACCAGTGTCTGTGACCACCCTAGTATGACTAAACTATGTCCTACTACTAAACAGACCACCTCTCACATCACCCTATCAACCCTCACCCTTCTCCAACCTATCACAACCCTCTACACCAACTCTCTCACCATAACCCCCTGTGTGTCTCACAAATTTATATGCTACACTCACCCTCTCACGAAATACCTCGTGTCACAATATCTCACAAACTCTACAATCTTGTCACATAACGCTCTCCTCCCCATCACACCAATACTCATTTCTCACACCACTCCCCGCATCTGTTGTGCCACTCCCATTCCTCACTAATGTTTTCTTCCAACCGACAGTCATACCCCTCCTCACAAATACAATATTGATACTCTGCTACTACATCACCATCATAACTGTCCAATAGTCTACACTAATAGTGAGTACCACTCCTCATAATACATAGTTATAGAAATCTTTTTACCTATTAACACCTCTGTGTGTGTGCTGACAAATGTCTCCTAACTCCCATAATTATATACATATAGTCGATATGTGAGTTATATCTACACAGACAAAACCTGTCTCCCCTGATCAACTGTGTTGTCACCCTCCTATCCATAGCCCCCCATTCCAGATACGAACCACCCCCCTACTCTCATAAAAACACCATACACACTTAGTCCACACCAACTCTATCCCATTCTCACTATACTTTACTTGTCGCTCCAGACCCCTAGTTACTATGATGATATACCCCACATAACAAGCTGTCCATCCAAGTCTATCTCCCCTACATAACCCCCGCCCCAAGTACCTGTGTCCACGTGCAATTCTGATACATCCTATCCCTCTACCATCTCAGTACACCCACTTCATAAGTAGCCATCCCACAATTACTCGCTGCCAATCCACTGATAGTTGCGCACAGTGAGACGAAACATGTGTGATGTTTTCTAATAGATCGAACTGACATAGATAGGTCGCATCGTGAAGTGGTCTATGTGAGACTAATCAGAGAGCCTCTGATATATCTGTCGTGTGCATGTACAGTGCCTTACTCTTTGTCCCATAACCACACCGTCCTACCACTTTCACCCTTGACTTTATGTTGTAGTACTTTCCCAAACCCATCTCCCCCTCACCTCATACCTATGTGACTCGTCCTGTACCTCCCTCCTCAGTCTATCCCCCACCGTCACTCATTACACATCATCCAATCTTCAATACTTATGTCAGATATAGTCTCACCAACATACCACCTTAAATTACCTAAGTGATAGACTCACCATCCCCACATGTGTGTTACTCATGTGCCTGCACCATCGTCTGCTTGAAACTTACCTCTATAACATACGGCACACCATAAAATGCACTGATCACTGAAAAATGCGCCGTAGAAACAACCAAATCTGAGCCTCACTAAGTTAAACTAGACTATCGCTGCGAGTATAATGCTACATCCAATCCTCTATCTCCCGTGTGTATAGATTGAGAGAATATAAGTGTACCCTATAATGCGTGTGTAATTTACGCATAACATCCCAGATAAATCTGACACGTGCCAGCGCTGTCTAGATACCCTCAAGTGTGTGTCAAATGAACCATCTCGCACACTCTACCCGCCACCACATAACACTATAGCTAAAGACACCCTCAGTCTCCCTATAAAATATGAAAACCCTAAAAAGTCTCTATCTTGTGTAGTAAACCTGTAAACGTGTCCGATAACTGCATGACACATGCTCATCAACAAGTCACAATCATATACAACATCCCTAACCATGTGTTAACACCAATAATGTCACAGCCAATAGATAGAGATTACACTCACCACAATCGTCTCCCCAGAACTGTCACACGAGAACACCCACCTGTGCTACCCACTCTCCCTAATGCACAGCGAGCTCTGTATGCCAGAAACCACTACTCCATGTGTGTAAATCTCATGTCACTCTCACCACTTTTACACAAATGTTTTATGAACCCTGTGTTACCCATCGTAGTGTGTATAAGAAGTACCTAATATCCCCCCCGACTTAACACATACCAACTGCTCTATTACTAGAACAGAGGTACCGTGTGTAGCCTAACTGTCTCTAGCACTCTCACTGTCATGAACACTGTGCAACTCAATCCACGAAAACACACCCCCAATACCGTCTATACTCTTGTCGTGCCCCATTCTATCACATACTTGTAAACTTATATAAGTGTAGAAATATGAGGTCTAACGCTCCCGCTGCTGCGTCTCTCCACTTGTCCCCCAGTACCAATGTGTTTAACTTTCCCTAGACCTAATCACCCCTCTAACACAACTGAGTGTCTACCAATGATGTGACCCACTAGACTCTTGATAGTACTTCTCCTGACCTATCTCCTACGCACTACATGTCTCCTATCTTAAAATCTCCAACCCTCAACCCCCCCATATTCCCTTACCTCCGTCTGTTGTACTCACCAAGTCTGAGCATACTTATACGTCACCTCTCTGCTGCACGACTCCTGAGTCAAATGAAGATAGTAACAGTGAAAAGTTCTGACGTAACCATGACCAAGATGTCAATACTAAAAGTTACCCCAGACAAGATCCTACACATATCTCTCCCTTCAATCATCGCCCAACAATGAGTAAATGTCTGTCCGCCGTGGCTCTGCGTCATTATGTATCACTCTAATATCCCCATTATCGCCTATATCTCGACATACAACTACAGACGACAAAATCTCCCAAATCTTCTCTACCTATACACCTCAACTATCGATCTAATATGAACAAACTGGTCACTATTATTCTCCTACTTGTTTTATCATATAATCCTCACCATATTACATCTTACACTCTTGAATTACTGGTCACAATCCCTGTGTTATTCCTTAAAAATCTTTTATGCTCTCTCGCGTTATAACACTTCCAATGTCTCCATTACCCTCCCATTACAACCATTACAAGCACGTAAAATAGATTGTCCTACCTGTCCGTGCCTGTGCAGTGTACATCATCCTCTCTTAGAGTCTAACACTACCCTCTTAAACCCCAATTAACAAAGTTCCAATTATCACTGTCACCCCCTGCCAATGTCTTTGCTAGTGTGTCATTACCCACTGTCTCTGTGTGTACCATGTGTGATGTGTGAGCGCATACTCCTTAAACTTCACACACAGCATATACGATAAACTTCACCTGTGAGACAATATAACACCTATCTCTCTCCTTCTCATCATTGCATAGTGTTAATAACTCTTACATTGTCACGTGCCTAACACCTCGCCAACTCCCCTCACATCACCCTAAAGTATGATTGTGTGATATAAACCTCCCCAACCTACCGTTTTGACACTACTGCTCCGTGTCTCCTATTTCTAATTCTCGTTGTGTGTCCACAATTTAACACTAAATTTAAAACCATTCAACCACTGTGTATGTACCCAGATCCTGTGTACTAGTGCTAATGTCATCTGCCTCATCACCGTATTGTCAAATACATCAATCCCCATAATGATATGATAGTGTAACTACAGATGTGTAGTGTGTGTGTATAAACCTGTAATACCCCATCACCCCCATCCAGAACCGGCCTCTACCATTATAGACTGTCTACCCCCTACTCCAATATATCAATACTTAGCACAAACTTTAATGTCTGCAACTTCTCTCATAACTGATTGATACTAGAATCCCTGCCAGATGTATAACCAACTAAAAGATGTCGCGTAACTCCGTGTGTGACACTTCTAAAACACATCATAAAACATACCCCACTAAACACTGAGCTAACTTACCCCCCTATGTCATTATCCTCCTACTCCATACTCCCATTGTGTTGATATAATCCCTTGCACATCAAACTCTTCATACATCAGAGAGGATCACTCAATAGCCTGTATAAATGTCGTGTGTCAACTATATCATAAGATGTATACAGAGATCTTGCGCTAAAATGCATCTGCCAAGTCTATTTAGTCGCTCTGTCACCTCTACCAAAAACTATACCCACATCAAACTATCCTCTAGTACTCAACCCAAACTCACATAACACTCACCCCAAATGTATCCAATACTAAGTTAAACTCTCAAAATTCACCCTAAACTCCTAAAATACACCCTAATATCCATACACAACACTTCACCATACCCAAATAACCCCTTCACATATCACAATCATCCTACAACATCATAAAATAATCTTCTCATCACAACTATATCCATGTGAACATGTGCACCACTGTCATACTATGTATCCATACCTCACCGCGCACACTCTAAAACACCACCCCAACTCATCCATCTCTCCGACCACAACGTGTGATCGTCCAGATACCCTCAGATGCATGACACTCCAGAACCACACGTCCGGCACCTCCTATCCCTCACCCCTTTCATACAGACCAACCCATAACCATTCCCAATATCATTACAGTGTATTGCCCCACTTAAACTATGTCAACAAATATATTCTGCCTCTATAGATAAATTGTGATCAATGACAGACGAATCCAACATGTGATGTCGTCGTACCCTCCCCTCCCCAACCCTCTACATCCTCCCCCCCCTCTCAACAAAATTTAAAAATAAAAAACCCCCCCAACCAACAACAACCCCTTCCCCCCATTCACCTCCTCACAACCCCCAACCACCCTCTCCGTGTACCCTCTGTACTCACACACATAGTGCTGACCCCCTCAATATCTCAAGGATGAAATCTATTCTCCCACACCTTCCCCCACACTCTACTCTTAGATACCACACCAACATCATGTGTTTGATATACACTATATCACACTCCCCACCTGCATCTACCGTACCTACTGAATGAAAGTTCTAATGTAAGTGTTAAAACCTTATCCACCCCGATATCACTCTATAGATCACCTACACACCATCATTCACTATTCTCTAACCTCTCATCTTCACAAAGTTATTGTCCTGCACACACTACATGATTACGTCCAGACTAAATGTTGTCCTCAGTGTATAAAAAAACAATCATGCGCTCTGTGACACAAGTGCTAATCATTGAACAACTGTTCACATGTAGATAAGTGTCGAAGATAGAGAATGTTCAAAAAACAATATGTTGATAAGAACTCCTAATAACCAGTGCATGACTACATGTACCGCATCATACATGCTCTCACCTATACATCACTCAAAAATGAGCTCAACCTAAAAGAATCAGGGTGGTCTCGTACCTCATATCTCGCTAGATAATATGTGTGTGTATTAACAACCGCTCTCTTCGTCCCGTATATCACTCTACCCCAAGATACCACTCCTAACCTATTACATCCTCTCTACACCCCATACCAACCTTGTTCACTTCTCCCCCCATTCTGTTACACCAGGTAGTGAAAACACACTAAACACACACTAGCGTCGCATACACCATACACATACCACTACACTAGCGAATAGAGCTCACCTGTCTTCCAATCCGATCACACTCAGTACATACACAGACTGCTACTGACTTCTAATCTAACTTTCACCTAGACATACAGCTCTAGAGTGTGTGCCCAATACATAGTATCGCACCCCCCCCTATAATAGACTCATCCGCTCTGTGTCCCGCTACAGTCCACTGTCATCATCAGTAGATATGTGTGTCTCATTCCCCCCAACTCCCACTCCGTCACCACGCAGAGTCTCTCACTATACGATCCATTGCCCAACCACCTCCACTGTCCACACAATGCTCACCAAGTATACACTGTCTTCTAAGTGTGTAAGTGGAAAGTCTCTAACAAGTACATATGAACAACTAGATCCATAGTCCACATCCTCGAAGTCTCTCCGACAGTGTGATCCTACTGTCCACGACCACCTACACACTCTCCCACCTATCTGCAGTGTGTCAAACTCTCCCCGTCCCCTGAACACCTCGTTATATCCCATAGATCGTCAACAAATCCCCCCTCCCCCACCAAAATCCCTCCCATACTACCACCATTTTCATGCACCCAATCTATGATAGATGAACACAAGGTGCCAGTGCCCAGCTAGAGCCGCTCCGCTCGTTCCAAAACCCCCCCCTGTCCAAAATGTACATACCTCTACAATGCAGTGTGTAGACAACATACTACACTGCCAATCAATCTCTACACAGACCACTCTGAATGTCATCCTAAACACCTCTCCCTCAAACCTAATCACATTCTTTATACTCCGTATCCTAGCCATGAACTATGTGCATCTCCACTATTGCACACCACAAACTGTCACGTACACTCTGTCAATAAAAACCGTCACACATGACTATACTAGTCATACCTTGTGTAGCCATAGTACTGTTATAAATGATACAGCGCAGTGATGTCCTCAATCTCCGCCCCTCACCATGACCTCTCCTAATGTGACATCTCTAATATACACAGTTAAACTGTGTATATCGCGTTGTAGTGAACTCTTTTCAGTCTCCTGAGGTTACTCACGCAACTCTAGATACAGTTAGTCTCTCTATATAACTAGTGTGTGTCACTGTGACTACATGTCCATAAATGTAACTCCCTGAGACTACTGTGTTTGTATACTTGATGTCTTTATGCACTCTGAATATAGTCACTAAGAATCTGTGTACTGTGACAGTTATACATCCTAACCCGTGCACCTGTGTTTATACCAACCACATGAAGAGATCAGAGATCCAGAAATAAAGAATGAGACATAAATTTAATTAATATCCACCAATAAACTGCTATCTTAGCCCCCCCACCCCACCTCATACCTGACCACCACATCCAGTGATCCTCTCCTCATCACATAGTGCTCACCCATATATTGCCGCCAGAGACCACTCACTAACTTGTCGCTCCCCTGCCTTCGCGCTCTCCTATAACATGTGTGTCTGTCCATCTACTCATATAATCCATACTTCCACCTTCTCCCATCTGACTGACACTACATAAATGTTCCACGTCGTAGAGCCTAGAAGTGAACTCCAGTCTATGTCATCCTCATGTCGCTCTCCTCCACTATAATCTCTACTGTACACACTCACATTCGTGACTCCATCTCACTATCTCGTTAGGAACATCCAATCATCGTATCGCTCTGTGTGTGTCTGATACCTATACCTAATCAACGCTCTATATACACCTCACGCCCCTCCTACTCCCATGCGTGCAATCCAATCTAACTAACTTCTCCTCCTTGTGCGTGTCCTGATTGACATTCCCACTCACACATACGTACTACCCCTCTACAATCAAGTGTGCTACAGTTAACCCTCCCATAACTATCTGATGCAACAAACATATACAAAAAAGTCACTTCATAGTCTTACTCAACCCACATACTCACACTCCCATCCAAAGACCCTCTCTATACTCAGTACAACCTACCACTGTCAACATGTCCACCTCACTCTCCCTGTCATCCAGTAAGAGACTCTCTAATATACAAATAATATGATAAACTCATGAAAATAGTGAAAGTGAGCCTCTAAGAATAGTTACCGTTCCCTTCCATGTGCCTCCCTAACAGACACCGCACCTTAAATGCCAGCACACTACACGTGGTGATATATCACGCTTGTGTAAATGTAACAACAAAAAATCTGATCAAGCACATTCTCACCCTGTGTATCCACCATACGACACACTCATCTCTTTCTTCTCCATCTCATAGACCGATATATCATATCGTGCATACCTGAATTCCACTCCAGTGAGTGCGCTGACGCCTATACCTATCCCATCCCTACATTGTGTGTCACACGAAATCTCCTCTTTCCTAACGATAATCCTCTCATAGACATCGTCACACTACACAGCTCCACATACCAAAAACCTCCCTCCTCCCATGTGCACCACACCGTTCTCGAAGTCGTGTCGAACCGTGAATCAACCCCTCCCCCCTCACACATCCGTGCAAGTGTGCATCTCTAATAGTGACCTCTATAGAAAAATCCTTCATGATCGCACCCCGCACTCATGTCTCTACCTACATCTCCTCTGTCCACCTCAACACCTCTCTCTACTATACCGAATCACAATATCCTCACCAGTCGATCACACTCCTCCCCCCCATTATCCCACCAATGTGTTATATCACCCACACCCTCTTACAACAACCACCATCTATCATACACCCCCCAGTCGTCCACACTGGATCAACTACGTCTACAGACGTCCGTATATGTCTGTCTTCAACACAACGTGTGTAACAACACTATCCAGAAAGGATATACAGTCCCACGTCTCTCATGTGCTGCTCCTCAATAAACTCCCCTACCCCTGCGCGTGTCCGTGTCCCAGAGTCCCTCCAACCCTTATGAGTCACCCAGATCAATGTCAAGCAGTATTCATCTCCTACTAATATCTCACCACCCTAGTGTCCCCACCCACACGCCAATCTACCAACGTAGCACTCTCACCTATATGTACCCACGAAAATTGCTGAGTAGGAACCTCCCCCTCCCTCCCGAGAGACGTGTATATAACATATGTCTCTCTCATCCAACCATACTCTGAACCTTCCACGCGCACCCTGCTCTACGTCCTCCCCATGACACCGCCCCAGCCTGTACACCACCTACCACTCAGTGATCCTCACCAATCGCGACCCTACTGGTCCTTGCTCCATGACTAGTACTGTTCCTACATATCAATCTTCAAATCACTATAGTCATACCACCTCACATAGTCTGCGTTGTCTCCTCTCACGTGTGACATCGCGTCATCTGAAATGACTCCTTATACGTAAATTCTCCCTACAATGACACTCAATAATCTCCATACCATCTGAATTGACTAGTTCTCAGAATCGTTATAAATCCTACCCACCTCAGTCTACCTCGCACGTATAGTATACACACATCCAATGTGACCTACGCCATCTATCCCACTCACCTCACACACTGTCCCCACAATCATGATTGACACTACAGCTATACATGTAACCTCACCCTCAAACTACACTACACTATCACAGAATACCGGAGTCATCAATGCCACACATCCTATCCAGTCCTGTAACCACCACCGCAAATACATCTCTCCCCTACCCAATCAACCCAAACAAACCTCTCCCATCTACCCCTCCACGCCGCTGCCTGTCAGACCAACCAGCTACAATACTCCACAATTAACACTCGTGTCCTCCAATATGCACCTGAGATACTTATGCGCCCCTCACCCCACTCCTCACGGCACCCAAGCCATTCCCTACCTCATGTGACTCGTCACTGATCACTACGTGATATATCATATACACACTCCCCCTCTCGTCGACTCTCTGATACCAACCTCAATACCTGTGTGCGTGCCATCACCATAGTCTCTCTACCCACAACACTCAAATGTATCACTCGCTCACCCCTTGTACCCACTCACTACATATACTCGCCCTCGTCACACCCGCGCTCCACTCCAGAGACTCACACAGTATACCTCATCGACTCTCACCTATCTAGACTCCGAAGAGCACCCACGACAACACACATAACATCACTCAAATGTGTAGTATATACACGTACAACAAACCGTATATGACATAGTCCATGTACTAGAGTACATCTCTGACATGTAGAGTGTCATACTAGAGTGAACTTCTGCCAGTCTTTGCACATTCACCATGGAACAGCGCAATGTACTACACCACCCCAACACTACCCATAACTAGAACACTTTCACCAACCTCTCGTGTGTCTACTTGTCTCTTCACCTTATCATTACATCAATGATCTAACCACTCTAGTCACTCCGCATTCTGCTCGACGGGCTCCTCTGTGTACTCTGAAGCTCACTGGTAACTGACTAGAGATTCATCAGTGCTAGTCACTCATGTCTATGATAGTGACTCAGACTGCCTGATAGATGTGTGTTGTCACTCTCTCTCTCATCTTCTCACAATACTCTATGAGCTTTAATACCCACCGCACCATCCATGATTGCACTGCTGTCAATTGATCAACTTCTAAACGCTGTCTGTGGTCTTGATGTGTACGCCCAACAGAGGAAGCTATAGCATACTTATACTGATACTGCTCTTTGAGATACCCAACACTATAAGTGTCCCTATATTCCAACCGACGCATACATAATAATCTACATATCTATTGTACTATCTTCTCTACACCACTACAGACGATAAACTATCTCGCTATACATCCCATTTAATTATAACAATTTAATGAATATGTGTGCTGTGCATTCAGTCTTCATATCACACATGATAATACACTATACGATTGTACACTATGAGAGATAACTAGCTCTACTTTGTCAAAATGTCTGAACCCCCTGAGTTAAACGTTATCACCTGTTAATTCCCTTTTTCTCTTTCCTAAACTTATGCCCTCGTGTGATCACACCCAGCTGCGGTCATATAAAATTGTAACAAATAATTTAAAGTTTTTCTACATCCATCTCCCTCTGATAAAGCCTCACATATCAAATCGCATTACCCGTCACCAACATCTCTCATGTGTGAGCACTGTTAGTTTATGTGTTCCCCCCTACATTTCTCACCTAAATGTACGTTGACAGAGATCCTCGTGTCGATACTAGTATATTATAGTTGATGTGCTTATCCATCTGATATAGCTAGATGCCTGCAACTGACTGTGTTTATAACAAAATGCCCTTGCAACTCCATAAATCTCACCTGAGTGAGTGTGAATCTAACTCCATTTGTGCTCACTATGTGTGACAAATATACCATCATTGAACACAATGATCAACTCGTGCATAAATACTCAACACGCAATATATTTTCGCCAATAGTTATAATATAGTAACTATACCAAAGTGTTGCCAATGAAATGAGACTATATTCCCTCTCTATATCCTACTCATATATGATCTACCATGTAAGAACCCCTTCTGCACTCTACACTCGTGATGCCACTCCATATGTACACCCCATTCTTAAGACATATAGATGTACACGACACAAAAAATAGCCGATAAATCTAGAGCCTTTCTATGAACGCAGTTGACTATACCATCGCTACATATATAATCCATCTCGCGAGCTTGCTACATAAGCTCCGCAGAGTCCGCCTAACATCATGCAGTGTCTAATGCGTAAACACTCACATAAAGTACGCATCGTAACTGTGTTACTCACTCCTACTCCCAGCTCACAACAGAATAGAATGTCACGACAGCTCTCCACTATCACTAACTATACACCTACAATACAGCCAACACGTCCTCCCTAATTGAACTGTGTATGTCAGTAACGCGCACTCACACCCAACAACTCGCCTCTGTGACATAGTGTGTTGTCCATGACTGTATGTTGTCATCCCCCCCTCGATACATATCGTATTCCCGCATTCGATATAAATGTGTGTTGTCCAATGTGTCAGTGCAAGTGTTACTATGTGTGTTTCTAGCCTACTCCAATGTACAGACATATAAAATAGAGTAGCTCGCCGCCCCATCGTTGTGTTCCTGTGTCATCTGTTGTCCCCGTGACCATAGTATATCATATCCACAACAATACACTAATCCCATAAACACCCTTCAGTCAATTATCATATAGAAACAAATTTCCATTCCCTATAAAACTTCAACAGCATTCAATTTAGACATCTAGTTTAGTGTATACCCGCGTTCTAGTGTGTGACATGTGTGTATAGACGCCCTGTAGTGTACTCTATTCATACACCACCAGAAGTCGTGTGTGTGACAGTCCACGCCACCCTCCAATGCGTCCAATTTCCTTTCAGTAGAGTATAATGCCAAGAGACGTAACGCAAAAGTGTGCCTTCCCAACTTCATATCAATAGTAGAAGTGCTCTCTCTCATAACGTTAGCCTAAATCCATACTGTCTAATTGTGACTCAAAGATATCATCCAATAAAGTTAGTCTGAGAATTACAATACTATATGCACTCTCATCACCACAGTTCTGCTGCTATCGACGCGCATGATATAATCTCACGCACGCCCATACCCAATAGACTATGTACATTGACACCTCTGTCAAAATATAACAGACATATAAAATGTAGAAGAATTGTATAAATATATAATGTTACGAGAAAACTTCTAAATATGTACAAAGATTAGATATCACCTGCGGTGTGTACCTCGTGCTAGAAGTCGACTCTGACACGTACACTATACAAGTGTGCCTACCTCTACTCACGTCAGAGAAAATCAAGAGTGATGTACTGTCCTATCATCAATAAGCCACCCATCTTCCTTGACGCACCTGCCAACCTCACAGCTTGATGTGAATTACACGAGTCTCGTCGCCTCAGTGAACTCGCATCTGTGTGTGCATCTAAGATCAGCTCCCAGTGATATTTCCTACGCGAGCGCTGTTACCCTAAACCGTGTCGCACAACTATATGAAGTAGAGACTTACCTAACCAGAGTCGTCCTCTCGCCTAATATCTGTGTAAAGATGCAAAAGTTAGAAAGCTTTAGCATGTCTCAGTGAGAGTGAAGTAATAAAGAATGGACATACAGCGCTCTCAACGATGAATGAGAAGTAGAGGCGCGATCCAATGCATAGCTCCAGAAGGACACACAACAGACGTTATTAAGTTCGCGTATCTCTGTAGAGAATCGGTCGCTCAGATAATGAATAGTAATTGAGATACGTAGTCATGAGTGTAATAGTATGTATATTGTATATCGCGATAGATAGATGTGTTGTTCGGTCGTGGCAATATATAATTGAACTGTAAGAGATGCGCGTATATACGAGAGATATATCAGTAGAGAGTATATTCTATCGGATCACTAGTAAGTAAACGATCGCCGTAGATAGATCTAATGCTCTGAGGCTACGATTAGTCCAGAGAACTGATCTAATGTAGTAAATTTGTTAGTGCTGCGTCTTAGTCCGGTTTCTCTGCGTGTTGTTATGAGAGTTCAGTGAGAGTTATGAGTAGTATTAAGCATGTAAGAATACCTCCAGAGAGTGATTGAGACTTGTAGATCATGTGATCTCTTAGTGCATTCGTGTCCCTCAAGTAGTAGTCTCATCGCAGAGACATAAGATATAGTGGTATGTCGCTAGAGAAATCTAGAGTTAGCTGTAGGTTATATGACGATTAGATGTTGTTCATTGTGTGGTGCTAGATCAAAGTCTTCGTCCACAAGTTTGCGCTTCTAGATGAGTTTAGTGTGCTCGAATGGATGAGACCTGAGTTCAGTTCAATGGGATTCTGTAAGAGATGTGCGTATGTAAATAATAGACGCTCTAGCTGATGACCACGGTAGGTAACGCATATGTGTGTGATGGATAGTGTCTTTGGATTCGAGGTAGAGATTACGCACTAATGCATTCTGAGTGGCTAAATAACGTTATGTCTTTGTCTTTGAATTATGAGCTTAGTTGGATCGGTAGGTGACCCATTTATGTTTCAGCAATCACGCTCTTAATTAATTGATAAAGATTTGAATAGTGGACTACCAGTATATGAAACACCGTCAAACAATAAGTGGGTAAAGTCCCGTTGGGCTAGGATTTTAACAGGATCACCACTGCTTTGATTCCCTAAGATAGATTATAATTAAACTAAAGGATGCTTTATGCGGACGCGTTAATCGTGACAGGATTAATCATGTCTAGGTCTTAGGATGATGACCCGCCTAAGTCTTAAGAATGATATGCAGCTTTGAGATAAGTAAATCATTGCACTAAAACAAACAAACCACCATTGGACAGGATTTAATATAGATAATACAGTTTTCTATCATTTGGCTTATACCGCTTTTCTATCTTCTAATTTTCTTCTTTTGTGTTTATTGTCTATTGAATTGATATTTGTTTCCACCAAACCTGTGCCAGTCTCTCAGGCTGAAAACCCTCATATCATTAGACAACGTATATAGCATAGGTTTAACCAGTAAATAGACTAATTAAAATACTAATAGAATATAGAATTAATGTTTCACTCTTAGTGTTCGACACCCTACTTACCACGAACTCCATCTTGACCAGGTACACTACTCGTTAAAGTGTTGTTTTAGGTTTGTCGGCTAAATATAAATTTAAAACTTGATAATCAAATAATTGACCCTACATGACAGCACATCAGGTTTTTGGCGCCGTAGCCGGGGAGTGAATTAATTAAACCTTATTCTTATTAGTATTTCTAACTATTAATTAGTTTAGTTTAGTAATTATTTAATTCTGTTTGTATTTATTCGCATTGTGTGTTTAAATTATTTGTTTAAATTCCCACATTTAATTGTTTTTAAATAGTATTATGTTCTGACTGATCACCTGATACGCCGTATCTACTAGTTGGATACGACGTATCAAATCTTTTGCTCAGGGCAGCGTATTGAGTTTTACAGTCTAAACGGCGTATCTGTTCTCCAATAATATGACGTATTCCATAAACTCTATACGACGTACTGGCATTCAACAGAACTATACGGCGTATTCACATTAATTGGATACGACGTATATGTCAACTGATATAATAGCAATACGATCTTCTATATCCTACTAACAATTTCCTCTATTTTTAAGAAAGTGGTGATTCCTTGTTGCAACTCATGATGGTACCAAGCTATGATGACGCAAGGAATGGGAAGGAAGAGCATAATAACTCACAAATGATCACAACCTCCAAACTAAAAATCAGTGATGAATTCCTAAAAATATTGCAGGACAACGCCTTCAACGGCATAGATGGAGGGGACGTTAGCGATAACATTGCAAAGGTGCTCAAATTAACTGAATGGATTAAGATGCCTAATCTGGAAAAAAATGAACTACGATTACACGTCTGCTCAAAATCACTCAGTGGAGATGCCAAGACATGGTGGAACAATGAAATAAATGAAACAACTATTACCTGGAGTGGACTGAACGATAAATTTTTTCATAAATATTACCCACTATCCCATACATGCAAAAGCAAAATCCCTAATGACCTGGACAACTGTACGGATTACTTTGAATTTATATATTGGCTGGCATTAAAGTATGACAACTATTGGGAGATCGACAAAAATACCAAAATTGGGCTATGGGAATTTTATGTGTATGACCGTACTAAATGAGCGATTGGTGACCTCGACGAATACAAAGAACCATGCAAAATGACATGTTCGGATACATTCTATAAACCCTATTTAGACGCACAGGAAGAAAAAGACATTTACAAAGTCATTAATAGGGAATATTCCCCGATACCAATCCTCGCTTACCGCGATATCAAAAACCCAGATGAACTGTGCAGAACTAAAGAATTCACAGTCGTACGACATTCGATAGGCAATGATGAAGAATTCGTTACTATAGGTCCAAGCAAAGTCAGCACTGTAGAAAGAACTCCTGACAGCATGTTTTGCATCTACCACGAACTCTTCAATAGAAAAGATCACGGATGGACGGTAACACATACCATTTGAATGGATAATGAATGAAGAAAGGAGGAAAAAGGTCGAACTTAAAGACCAGCTAAAACAAAAGTCTTTCCCGGGAGACAACTCGGTCATTTTAATTGTTTGTCATATTTTAATTATTGCACGAGTCTGTCTTCCCATACATTTTATACAACGTATCGAACCCTTCTAGATACGACGTATAGAGATGTCTGGACATTATCAGTTTTTAAAACTTAATATTTAATTTCCAATAATTTAATTGTTTTTACAAGAACCATACGGCGTATCCTAGGGTTTGGGATACGTCGTATTGATCCCTGTACAGTTGTGTGTTTAATTGTTTTTTTGTACCATTGTAGCGAGATAGAAATTGCACTTGTCTTCTAATCTTTTATGCAGGACCTTGCTGAAACTATGTTATGGTATATTATGAAAAGGACATGTGTTGAACTCATCCAGGCATGCTGAAGCCCTAGTCAACACACTTCTTGCTCAAGAACTCATCTTGGAGAATTATCACGAGCAAAACATCAGAGAGTTTTCCGTTCTAATTCTATTTTCTCTTATTATTTAATTGTTTTATCTATACAACGTGGACATTGTATAATTTAAGTGGGGGGATGGAGAATTAGAACGTAGTTGTCTTTTTTTATAAAATAACATGCTACAAGCTTAAAAGTGCTTAAAAATAAGCCAAATTAAAAAAAAAATTAGCATGACTTTTGTAAAAATTACTAGTTACATTACCTAGCGCACTATAACCCTTGATATATATTGTGAGAATTAAGCCTATTCCGTTTTCAACTGTCTATAAAATTCCACAAAATTATGAGTGTGCCGGTGATGTAGTGGACTTTAGAACTTGGCCTGGTATATCACTAGAGACCGCAATGATTAGTACTATGGATTTAGATGGAGGAACATGTTCAACTGATAAATTTCTAGGATTTAAAAACGAAATAGCTACTGTCTTTAAAATTAACTAAACTACACTGTTAGTGAAATCCGTGTAACCCTTTGTTTACTGTCATTTTTAGAGTAAGATCCCCTAGAACAACTGTTGAGCCATTCCTTTCTTTTTCTACACCATATTATATGTTTCGTTACACCTTTGCACCTTAGCCTACCGTGTAGATTAAGCCTATTTTAATCAAAGTTGCTAGTTGCTTTCGTGTAAAGTTTTGTATTTTCTGTGTCAAAGTGAAATTTTTCTATCTTTGTAATGGTCGGGAAATTGCACAATGCAATGAGAAAAATATGTAGCTCGTAAGTTTTGCTACTTTCGCGATTATGTCCGAAGAAGAAGTGTTACAAGGAAAAGATTATCCGGATGAATTATGATAGTGAAGACGGTTAAATGGAAAAAGAGAAAAAGCAAAAAAGAAGGAAGAAAAATAGTCGGTTCAAAAGAAGTTTATACCGAAGGAATTACTTAGAAGGATCGATTATTCGTTGATACGTTACAAAAAATCAAAAAACAACGATTGTAAGTCTTGTTAAAAAATGTGGTCGATATCACCACTTATTCTGTAAAAAGTATTAGTAAAAAAGCGGGATGTAGGAAGTTGACGTTATGGAAATGTCAACTTAGGGTTGTCTTTGTCATTTCTATGATTCGAGGGTGTGTTCTATTTGTTCGAGTCTTTATTCTGGAACAGTCGCGGGAGGAAAGTTACTACAACGTACTCTTATTTGGTTTGCTTAATCTATTTGTTCGTGAATTTTGGTTTTTAAACACCCATTTTACCTTACCTTCCTGGCAACTAACACTTAATTGTCTACCCAAACGGGACTCTGTATAGCATGCAGGTCTATTCTGTCGTTACCGGCCATGTATGCTGTCATTCTGTCGTTACGGCCATGTATGCATGTCTTGGCTGCCTTGTTGGATGACGACTTTCGGTGAAAGTTAGAAGCTCCTCCTCACCCTATATATCGTTCCTTCATTCATAACGCTGGTTAAACACGAACAAGGATGTGATGTATTGTCTTTGTGTCATTCCGTCGTTACGGTCGTGTCATGTACGATGCCAGCTAAATTATTGGTTTGTGTTACTTTGGTGAAGATGTTGATATGATCAACCCTAAGCCTTCTTAACCTAATTTATCTTTTGACTTGTTTCTCCTTAGATTTAGCGGTGGAGATGTGTATCCTTGCCAAGCCTATGATAGAAAACTAATCACGATTCCCTAACTTCCGAGCAATTGAGCGTACCAATTAAATGTTGCACCCTAGATTAGTTGAGTGATCTGAGTGTTTTCATTTCCATATTTCGTGAGGAGCTTGGTTATGTACAGGTGATTAGGACAAAACGATGGCTTAACAGAAAATCCTCAACTTTCGGTTGAGAAGGCATTTTCATAAAATCTGAATCTTTTCTAAAGTTTCTACTTGAGGACAGTAGATTCAAGTGGGGGGTATTTGATGACATCAAAATAAGCCACTTTATTATATCATTTTTCACATCTGTTTTGCCAACATTTATATAATTATTGCATCTATTTGGTACTTAATTGCTTTAAAAGTTGATATAATGGCAAGTAATTCAAGAGTGTTTTGTGAAGATAAGCTTAAAAGGCGCATAATTTGGACTAAAACGAAGAACATTGGAAGAATGCTAATTTCTGACTATTATGCGTAGTATCAACAAAAGAGATACGATCGTTCAGCGCTTGAACTTCACAAGAAACCGCCTTGTGTTCTGTTTACATACGTTGTATCAGTGAAGATAACTATTTCGAAGATACAGTAAATAAAGTAATTGTGGAATATATCATTGATTGTTTGAGCACGTAGCGCGCACTCCAAGGGGAATCCAGCCCTATCGCATGTATCAACCTAGCCAAATATGGCCGCTTATCGAGTCTTTTTTAGACACTATTTAAATTAATACGGTCTAAAAACGAAGGGTTTTCAGTGGTGCAATTTCATTTTCTATATACCCATACTCATTTAGAAAATTTTAGGAAGAGAAGATCAGCCCAACAAGGTCAAGCATTTGATCATGGAATCCTTAGAGACCATCATGTAATTTTTACTCTCTTAATCGTTCTATTTTTCTAATTGTTTGATTACGCTTGTATAATTACAATGGTTGTGGGCTAATACCCTCGGGTATTAGCCATCTTAATGAAAGTTCAATGTTTGGTTTGTTTTAAAATCGATTTCTTAATTTATCGTTGATTGTTTAATTATGTTTATCACCTCATACTTGTTTATGTGTTTGAATATGCGACCTATCATTCAACTGGATCTAGTGATACAGACCAAGTAATCTAGATACCGGGATAGCTCTCCATATCATGTTTTATATTACTGGACCAATAGGATCACAAGTATTGTTCTGTCTTTGTCTTTGAATTATGAGCTTAGTTGGACCGGTAGGTGACCCGTTTATGTTTCAGCAATCATGCTCTTAATTTACTGATAAAGATTGGAATAGTGGACTACCAGTATATAAAACACCGTCAAACAATAAGTGGGTAAAGTCCCGTTGGGCTAGGGTTTTAACAGGATCACCACTGCTTTGATTCCCTAAGATAGATTATAATTAAACTAAAGGATGCTTTATGCGGACGCGTTAATTGTGACAGGATTAATCGTGTCTAGGTCTTAGGATGATGACCCGCCTAAGTCTTAAGAATGATATGCTTCTTCAAAAAAGTAAATCATTGCACTAAAACAAACAAACCAGCATTGAACCGGATTTAATATGGCTAATACAGTTTTCTATCATTTGGCTTGTACCGCTTTTCTATCTTCTAATTTTCTTCTTTTGTGTTTATTATCTATTGAATTGATATTTCTTTCCACCAAACCTGTGCCAGTCTCTCAGGCTAAAACCCCCCATATCATTAGACAACATATATAGCATAGGTTTAACCAGTAAATAAACTAATTAAAATACTAATAGAATATAGGATTAATGTTTCACTCTTAGTGTTCGACACCCTCCTTACCACGAACTCCATCTTGACCGGGTACACTGCTCATTAAAGTGTTGTTTTAGGTTTGTCAGCTAAATATAAATTTAAAACTTGATAATCAAATAATTGACCCTACACGACAGCACATCATTAATGCACGTGTTGAGGGGGAGCTTTTGGTAAAGAATGAAACTCTCAAAGTGTAAAATGTTTTGATATATATCAAACACTTTGAGGGGGAGCTTTTGGTAAAGAATGAAACTCTCAAAGTGTAAAAGTCACGCATATATGACCGTAACGATAGAATAGACATGCATGACCCAATCCAACCTTATTCGAGTAAAACCTAAGGTTAGTTGCTAGGAATATGAAGAAGTGGGTGTTAAATAAAATTCATAAAACAAATAGACTAAGCCAACAAATAAGGAACGGTTGCTAGTAACTCTCCCCCGACCGTTCCATGACAAAGACTCAAACATATAGACAAACGCCTCGATCATGGAAATGACAAAGACCACCTAAGTTGGCGTTCCTATAACAGTCAACTTCCCTTACATCCGGCTCTTTACATACTTTTACATAATAAGTGGTGATATCAGCTACTTTTTACAAGACTTTACATCGTTGATTTATGTAACGTATCAACAAATAATCGATCCTTCCAAGTAATTCCTTCGGTATAAACTTCTTTTGAAACGACTATTTTTCTTCCTTCTTTTTTTCTTTTTTTTGCAATACATCATAAATCTCGGATTAATTCCATCGTCTTCACTATCATAAGTCATTCGGATAATCGTTTCCTTGTAGTACTTCTTCTTCGGACATGATTCATAATCGCGAAAGTAGCGAAACTTTTGAGCTACATATTTTCCCATTGCATTGTGCAATTTCCCGACAATTATAGAGATAGAAAAATTTCACTTTGACACAGGAAATACAAAACTTTACACGAAAGCAGCTAGTAACATTGATTAAAATAGGCTTAATCTACACGATAGGCTAAGGTGTAAAGGTGTAACGAAACATATAATATGGTGTAGAAAAAGAAAGGAATGGCTCAACAGGTTGTTCTAGGGGATTTACTCTAAAAATGAGAGTAATAAAGGGTTACACGAGGAGTTAACTAACCAGTGTAGTTAGTTAATTTTATGACATGTAGGCTATTTGGTTTAATCCTAGAAATTTATCAGTTGAACATGTTCCTCCATCTAAATCCATAGTACTAATCATTGCGGTCTCTAGTGATATACCAGGCCAAGTTCTAAAGTCCACTACATCACCGGCACACTCATAATTTTGTGGAATTTTGTAGACAGTTGAAAACGGAATAGGCTTAATTCTCACAATATATATCAAGGGTTATAGTGCGCTAGGTAATGTAACTAGTAATTTTTACAAAAGTCATGCTAATATTTTTTTTAATTTGGCTTGTCAGTACTAACTTGATCTTTAGTACTTACTCTTGTTTCTTCACTGTCCCCTCATCATGAGCATCCTCAGTCTCCATGTAATCTATTGCATCATCAAGATCATCAAAAGCTGGATCTTTATGCACAGTTGGTATAGATTTGAAAGTTTTCCTCCCCTGTTTGGATACAGACTCCATCTTTTTCTTCCTTGCCAATCTTTTCTTCATTGAAAGACTTTTTATCCAAGCTTTGTGATGGTTGATAACAGGTCGGGCCTTCTTCTTTAGCTGCTTGATCTGAGCCTTCAAATCTTTAATATTTGCAGCTTGAGCTGTGACCTGTTTACACAAGGAAACACAAAGATCATACACACTTTGGAGTGTCAGGTCATCCTCAGTCCCTGATTGGGATCTATCACTGGATGACTGACCTCCATGATTCCCACCAGAACCTTCTGGAATGGAATCAGGAATTGGGTTAGAAGAAGAAGGTCTGAGGAATGGGTCAGGCTGTGGCTCAGACTGGTCTTCACTTGGGTGAGTAGGAGAAGGTGTGGGTTGGGTTTCAGATGGTCTTTCTAAAACTGCACCTTCATCCTCTGTTGGTTGAGCCAACATAGAAGGAAATAAAGGGGTCACATTCCCAGAATTTTTTTTACCCTTTTTAACCATAAAAGAGAAAACCTTAGTAGTCAAAGCATTAATAGGGAAGTGGTCTAAGGGGACAGGCACATTCTTGAGTTGGTTAGTCAAAAATACTGGAATAAACCTTGGGTACATGACAAACTTCTTCTTTGCATCCAAATGCCTCATCATACCATCAAAAATTAGTTTTGAAAAGTTATAAACTTGATTAGTGGCCAAACATATTACAGCAGTTGCAATATTAGTAGGTATTTGATCCCAAGATGTGCTTTTTGAGCTTAAACAGTGGATGATGGTATGAAACAAAAATTTCCATTGAGGAGAGAAGAGTCCTTTATTAAAAGTAAGTGTATTCAAATCTCCCTCATACCCCATCAATTGAATGGTATCAAATATAGCCTGGTTTGGTAACACATCAATCCCAGCAGCATCATTAAATTGAAGATCACTTCTAATTGATGCTTCTGAGATTGAGACAGGCTTGCCAGCAACTGTGGCAGTAATATACCTAACATTGTTGATTGTTTTGGATTTAGCAGTCATCCAAAACTGTTCAACAAACGTAGTAGAGACAACAGGACTTACAGTGAGAGCATAGTGAATTGAGCTGCGTGTAAGGAAGTCTATGATCTCATGAAATTCAGCATTCCCATCAGTCTTTTCTAAGTAGGCGACCATGTTGTGCTTAGGACAGGATTCAAGAGCTGCCATAGTCGATGAATTGATGGTTGTCGGTGATGAAAAGATTAGGGTTGTTAAACGAGAGCGATTAAGAGATATTAGGTGAAGAAAGTGTGCAATTGAGATGGGTTTATATAGGTTGAGCAAACCCAAGATCAAAGAAACGGTGCAATTTACACTTTAGACCCCTAGCGGTATTTTCTCCAACGGCTATTCAGCGGTACAAACTTTGCCCAACGGTACCAACTTTAAGCCTAGCGGTACTAACTTTTTGGTTACCAAAATTAACCAAAACTAGCAGCACTAACTAACTTAATACCATATGAAGAGCCCTAAAAAACAAACCAAACATCATTACATAGCTTTGCACTCAATTCAAACACCATAATCATCTGTAGATATCTTCGAGCAGTACTAAGTAAGCCTAGCGGTATTAATTCTGGTACTAGCAGTACAAAGTTTCTGCAGCAATATGAACTAAGCTTAGTATCACATCTAACCTTGAATCCTTATGCCAAAGAGTATAGTGAACCCCAAATGAGCATCATAGCTATCTCCTATTCTTGGAATTCATCTACAAATTGTACAACAAATATCTTGCCTCCCCTTAATTATGGTTCCCAATGCTAACCACCAAAAAGTTAAATCTTGTGACATCAAATCCTTTAGTGAGTAGGTCTGCAACATTAGAGTCTGTGTGAATCTTGATAACTTCTATCAATCTTTTCTCATAGCAATCTCTGATAAAATGAAATTGAATTTCGATATGCTTGGTCCTAGAATGAGCAACAGGATTCTTGATAACACTTATAGTGCTCTCATTATCAATATGGATTCTTGTGTTCATGAAATTAAAACCATAATCCATCATCTGATTCTATATCTATAGTACTTGCCCACAATAGTTAGCAGCTACAACATATTCCGCCTCAGTAGTAGAATTTGCCACAATAGTCTGCTTCTTGCATTGCCAAGAGATCAATCTTCTACCAAGAAATTGACAGCCACCTGTTGTTGATTTTCTGTCAAGGCTGGCTCCTCCATAGTCACTGTTTAAGAAAGCTTCTAGTTCAAAAGGTGAATCCTTAGGATACCATAAACCTAATTTGGGTTGATGTTTGAGGTACCTAAAAATCCTTTTTACTGCATTTAAGTGTAAAGCTTTTGGAGTAACTTGAAATCTAGCATAGGCACAAACATCAAACATGATGTCTGGCCTTAATGCAGTCAAATACATCAGAGAACCAATCATAGATCTGTAGACATGTACATCTACATCTTCACCATCTTCATCCTTGACTAGTGGCTTATTAGACTCAATAGGAGTAGTAGCTGTTCTAATGGACCAAAAATCAAACTTCTTAAGGATGTCAACTACATACTTGTCCTGACTAATAAAGATTCCATCATGTTATTGCTTCACTTAAAGTCCCAAAAAGAAAGTGATTTCACCCATGGAGCTCATTTGGAATCTTTTGTGCATATAGTCTTCAAACTCTGTACATATATACTTCTTTGTAGAGCCAAAAATAATGTCATCCACATACACTTGGACTAACATAATGTCACTCTTATTCTTCTTGATAAACAATGTTTTGTCTATGGTACCTCTCCTAAAACCATTTTCCATCAGAAAAGAAGAAAGTGTCTCATACCAAGCTCTAGGGGCTAGATGAAGACCATGAAGAGCTTTGATCACCTTATAGACTTTGTTTGGATGAGCAGGATCAACAAAGCCTGGAGGTTGATGGACATACACCTCCTCTTCAATAGTGCCATAGAGAAATGCACTTTTAACATCCATTTGGTAGACAGTAAATCCCATGTATGATGCAAAGGCTAAAAATAACCTGATCGCCTCTATCCTGACAATAGGTGCAAAAACCTCATCATAATCTATTCCTTCCTCCTTTCTAAACCCTTGTGATACAATCCTGGCTTTGTTTTTCACAACAATACTTCTCTCATCCCTTTTATTCTTGAAGACCCACTTTGTGCCAATTGCCTTTAATTTGAACTGCAGTAATTCCTCTTGCATTGCTTTAACCCAGCTTTCATCTTGTAAGGCTTGTGATATATTCTTGGGTTCTTCTTGGGAGAGAAAGCATGCTAACAAGCAGTTCTGATGATCTTTGTGATTAGTTCTATTATGTTTAGAGATGTAGCTTACCAATGCTTATTGTGCTGAAGAAGCCTTTTGAATCTTTCCTCTTGTTTGAACGGCTGACTTAGGATCTCCTAGATTTTGATCTTTTGGATGATCCTTATGAATTCAAAGTGTGGGAATAGGACTGACATTAATGGTGTCATCCATATTGTTGAAATCAGCCACCGCACCCACATTCTCATCATCATAGGCTCCATTGAATATACCATCATTTAAAAATGCATCAGAATCATCTTCTAAATTAGGCATATTTGGATCAATGGGTAAATCATCATTAAGGAGAGTAGATGCATCAATAGGTATTTTTCCTCCAAGATAGACAAATGATGATTCTCCAGCATTTGCACATGTGGGAGTACTAGCAGCACTAACATATGGCGTGATAGCAATACTAACAGATGACCTACCAGTACTAAGTTTGTTAATACTGGTAGCCCGAGCTGCCATCTTTTGAGATGCAATATTCCTCTTTTCTTTTTCAAAAGCTTGTCTTGTTACATCATCCAGAGCTTTAGCAACCACTTCTTGAGCAATCATCTTCTCAAGTTCATCATGCAAGACTTGTTCATCTTCTGTCATCTGATGTTGTCCTTCCTTATCAGCAACATCTTCTGAATCTTGTACATCATTGTCTTTAGGAGAACTTTCAGAAGGTTTTTCATGTGCAGTTGGAGCAACATCTTCTACTGGAATCCTTGTCCTATGAAGGTGTAGTGGAAGCAGTATGTATTCTTGAGTAGGTCCTTTATCTTTTCCTGATGAACCTGCAACATAAGAATCTTGTGTACCTGCATCCACATTAACCTGATTTTCTACACTAACAGGAATATAGTTCATTGAATTGGTTAGAAAATCAAGATCAAACATCCAATTAGGACCAGTTCCTGCCACATTTGGTTGATCTTCAAGAAAATCAATGTGCAGATTCTCTTCTACCCTTTTGGTCCTTTTGTTGTATACTCTAAAGGCTTTACTAGTGGTAGAGTATCCAAGCAAATAACCTTCATCAGATTTCCCATCAAATTTGCCCAAGGAATCTAAGGTGTTTAAAATGGTCAAGGGGCACCCAAAAGGTCTCATAAAACTAATACTAGGTGAGTTACCTATTAATAGTTCATAAGGTGTCTTATTTTGAGGTTTGGTCACTAATACCCTATTCAGTACATAGCAGGCAGTATTTACTGCCTCTGCCCAAAATGGGATAGGTAAAAGTGAGTCTGCTAACATAGTTCTAGCTGCCTCAATTAGGGTCCTGTTTTTCCTTTCTGCAACACCATTCTGCTGTGGAGTTCTAGCCACACTAAACTCCCTTTTTATTCCTTTCTTAGCACAGAATTCATTCATAGCATGGTTCTTAAACTCTGTCCCATTATCACATCTAATGATTTTAACATTATGATTCAATTGGTTTTCTAAGCCTATGATAAATTTACAAAGGATTTCAGATGTTTCATCCTTGGTAGCTAAGAAAAATACCCAACTAAATTTGCTGAACTCATCAGTCACAACCAAACAATACCTTTTCTTGTTAATACTCTCGACAGAGAAAGGTCTAAATAAGTCCATATGAAGTAATTCTAGGGGCTTTCTGATGATTCTTTCTCACTTGGCCATACAGGAGGCCTTATGTTGCTTACCCTTCTTGCAGGCAACACAAGTATGGTCATTTACAAAAACTTTTAAAGGTAAGCCTCTAACTAGGTGACCTTTAACAAGTTTGTTTATATTTTTGAAATTCACATGACCTAATCTCCTGTGCCATAGTTTAGACTCATCCGCTGTTGCATTTGCATATAAACAAGTTATACCTCCAGAGGGAACAATGTTCTTTAAGTCCAAGCTATACACATCATCCTTTCTAGGAGCTCTAAGTACAACTTGACTTTCATCAAGAAGCATAAAGCTAGGAGACAGGATAAGGCATTCAGTCTTAGTAAAAATGACACTATTTTTCTTGTCACATATTTGTGAGACAGAGAAAAGGTTAAACTTAAGTTTATCTATAAAATAAACATCATCAAAGTCTAAATTAGTAGTTCTGATTTTACCTTTACCTGTTATTTTACCTCCTTTGGGATCACTTCCAAAAGCCACAAAGCCTCCATTGAAATCTTCATAGTCTGAAAGATAAGCTTTGTTGCCAGTCATATGGCTAGAGCAACCACTATCCACCACTGCATGATCCTGTAACAAGATCTCTGGATTGCCCTGCACAAAAAGTAAGAGAATTAGTATCTCTTAGGGACCCAAGCCATTACAGACTTGGAAATCCCTTTTGGGTCAACATACTCAACCTTCTTGAGCATGAATGATCCACTGTCTTTGGACACATGATCCAAGTAATTTCCCTTAGGCCTCCAAACCCACCTTGACTTTTTAAGGTCAGTATCCATCTTACCCTTACCAGTATTAACTACTGCTCTTGTCCTAGCAGTAGTCATATTTTAAACCCTAAAAGTTTTAACATCTTGTTTTAAGTCTTTGGGTCTAAAAGCTGGTTTTATGTAGTAAGACCTCTTGATAGGTGAATATGAGCCTCTTGGTCTTACATTGTCCATTCTTGGGTAAATTGGTCTAATAGCACCACCAGTTTGTGCTATTTTTAGGGCAAATAGTCTAACAGAACTAACAGGCGTAGCAGTACTAATTAGCCTAGCAGTACTATGTAACACCCCCAAATCTAAACTATGCAGCGGAATGTTAAATATTCGAGGGCGTTACTTCATAGATCAATAGCACAAGATATGAGAACGACCACTAAACGTATCGTTTAAAAAGATAAATTGGATTTAACAAAATACTTGTTCATTACACAAACTCTTGGCTTTAAGTTGTTTGACGACAATAGTGAAGATTTCATTTTATAACAAATATCCCAAAATGTAATACATCCCAAATCTTTAGTACTGATTCTTCCAAAGAGAAATCCCCCAATGTATCTTGGTACCTCGTGCCTTATTGACCTGAGAAAAACATGCTTAAAACGTCAACATAAATTTGGTGAATTCATAGGTTTATGTAAATCAATTGTAGGACCGCAAGATTTCCCCGTGATTATGCAACCTGTGCACCCATCACAAAATGGAATTACGTTTCCCTAAGCTCATGACACTAAAGCTCGACATGTATGAATGCAATAAATTGCTAATATTAGCCCGTGAATGATGTTTTAACCCGCAATATCCCAAATCCGACATGTTATAACGTTCGTTCCCAGTGATAGCTAGTCACCCGAAAGGGGATGTCAATCCCAAATAGATCTACTCATAACATTCGCGCTTACAATCTAGTAATTGACAGTTCATGATAAAGGGCTCAGTGGGTGATCGTTACTTAGGCAAACACGTAATCATTGTATAAAATGTACACTTGCATCTAATTTGTAAAACAAGCATGTTCTCACCCCAAAGATGTAAATCATTTAAGAAATTGTAAAAACATGGGGTTATGAACTCACCTTAGTAAGTAGTCCTCTGTGAATGATAATATATATCCAAGTACGAATCACACCGTCAAATACCTAAGTAAATACCGCCAGTCTTAGTCTACAAATTTAGGATAAAGACTCAATGTATAAACTACAATAATTAGCTAGTTTATATATATACTGTTATCACTTGTGTGGTGGTGCACATGGTTAATGTAGTTATATCCGTCTGATGGCTCTTGGAAAACTATATGATTTTACACGTTCTAGTATACGTATAAACGTTTATTAATAAATATCTATATTTATTAAGTCGTGGTTTAACTTGTTATAATATATGATAAATATATAACTCGTCTGATTCGTTAAGTGTTTACAAAAATCACTTTCGTTTACAAAATACCCTTAAGTTTCTTGTAATTACAAAACAGTCCCTAGGTTTATGAAATATATACTATTTTCATTTCAAACCCTTAAGTTTCCATAATTACACTTTTAGTCTTCCAACTTTACACAATTTACACTTTAGGTCCTTACATGTTTTAAACAGCCCCTAGCATTTTAAATGTTACAAAAATAGTCCCTATTTATAAGGAATCCAGTTTTGACAGTTTTAGCCCCTCTAGTTGTAATTTACACTTTTAGTCCCTTAACTTTACAAAAATTGCATTTTAAGTCCAATTAAGTTCTAACAAGTGACATTAGATTTCATTAAACTTCAATAAGCCATATAAGCTGTCCTAGCTTATAAATAAGCTCGGGAGAGCTTATTTTGGCTTAATGGACCTTATTGGGCCCGTTAAGGTCCAATAAGTGTTTTAAAGGTCCGATTAAGTTTTAAAATGCACACAAGCACTTGTTAAGCTTATTTAAACTACACAGATCAGATTGGCTTATTAATAAGCTCGGATGAGCTTATTTTGAGCTTATTGGGCTTGCTGGCCCAACAACTTTTACCGAAAGTTTGCACAAACGTCCAGTAGGGTTTCCTATTGATTTCAACTTATTTTCCATATTCAATAAGCTCAGTTGAGTCTGTTTGGCTGAAAAATAAGCTCGAGTGAGCTTATTTGAGCTTATTCGAGCTCACTGGGCTTGTTAGCCCAACAGTTCTTAGCCTGTTTGTTTGCAAAAGGGTTTATACATAATACCACTTATTTTCTAGTTTCATTAGGCATTCGGGATTATGGTTCAGTTTTTTTCATTCTATGGCTTATTAAACAAGCACTTAAGCTCCGATAATGGGCTTTCAGGCCCATTACGAGTCCGATATGTGTTGTGCGTGTTTGGGCTTAGTTCGTTTGGGTCCATTAACCTTCCTAGGCTTATAATAATCCTTATAAGTTACTTAAGCTCACAAATATGCTGTCTAAGCTTATTTGTGGCTTATAGGCCTCGTTTAGTCACGGAAACGGGCTAACAAGCCCGTTAAGGGTCAATGAATACCGCAGGTGCATTTGTCAATCCGAATGGCATAACCTGGAACTCGTAATGGCCATACCGAGTTTGGAATGCCGTCTTTGGAATGTCTTGCTCTCATACTCTAAGCTGGTGATATCCTGATCTCAGATCTATCTTCGAATAAATACTAGATCCCTGGAGTTGATCAAATAAATCATCAATCCTCGGAAGTGGATATTGATTTTTCACTGTCAACTTATTTAACTCACGGTAGTCGATGCACATCCTGAATGACCCATCCTTCTTTTTGACGAATAAGACCGGGGCTCCCCAAGGTGAGGAACTAGGCCTTATGAATCCTTTATCGGAAAGCTCTTGTAATTGTTCTGATAATTCCTTCATTTTGGATGGAGCCAATCGATACGATGCTCGAGCTACGGATGCGGCTCCCAGAATTAAGTCAATTTGGAATTCCATTGGTCGAGCCGGAGGAAGACCTGGCAAGTCCTCAGGAAATACTTTAGGAAAATCTCAGACGATTGGTACATCCTTGATTTGTTTTCCTTCTGACTTGTCCTCCTCTTTCTTGGCGGATATCTGTGCCAAAAAGACCTGGCATCCTTTTGCCATGTACTCTTGAGCTTTTGAACATGAGATAACTGTCAACCGAGATTCTCTCCCGTTGCTACTTTCATTGCCTCAAAAAGTCAAAGTTTCATTCCCATATGGAACTTGAACAAGTTTCTCATCGCACACGATCACGGCGTGACATCTTCTTAACCAGTCCATACCGATAATGACATCAAAACTACCAAGTTCTATGCGCGTTAAGTTGATGTTGAATGGATGATTTAGTAAGTTCTCTAATGGCGAGCAAATTTGATAGCGAAATATCCTAGGGCGACTAGTGATGTGTCTCGGCTTTCTGGCTTAGTATTTGGTATAAGATGATGTCAACTTTATAGCAAGATGGAGTAAAGGTTTGCTTAGCTGCTATGGTTACTAATTTAATTTCCCAAAGTAAACGCGTTTTACGAATACACACACAAAACTTTGTTTTTCAAAGATGTAAGTAAAAATGGATTTATTGACAAATGTTACATGGTGACTACTCTTAGCATGGCATGGTCCTTCTTGAATTATACATAGGTGATCAGGCTATGTATATTTGAGGGCTAATGATGCGATGCTCATTTTCGTCAAAATTATGTTATGTATAAAGACGTATCAAAGAGTTTTATAAGATGACAAAATGACTCACAAGGTGGATGTAAGGTTGTTGATAGGTTGACAATACAATGATTTGCGAGAAATCGTATGATGGTTTACAAGACAATAGCTAAATGACATAATGCTTTAGTAAGTGGTTTGTATGAATAATTAGATAATTGGAGTAGATTGGCGGAAATTTCACAATACATAGATTTGATAGATAATTTGAAATCATTCAGTACAACGAAAATTTAAGAGAAAGTACATTGAGATTCTTAAAGGACATAGAGTCTACGATAGTTCAAACTTAAGTTTCACTAGGTAATAGGTCTCTTATTAGATGTTGATGTTAGATGTCGTGGCGCTAGAGTCTCTACGAGCTTTTCTTTTCTAGTACATGTCCATACGGTTCTGAAGCTTCATTATTGGACAATTACTCTTGTAGTGTCCAAGACTTCCACACTCATAACAGGTGAGAGTTCGTTTATTCCTAGGAGTAGTAGGTGCTCTACAATTTTGGATTATGTGGCCAACCTTCTTGCAATTTCCGCACTTTACAATACATGGTCCATTATGGTGAAATTTGCACTGGTTGCATAGAGGTAGAGATCCATCATATGCCTTCTTGTTGGTTGGCCAAGTAATGTGTGTTCTAGGCACCTTATGCCCTTTGTTTTGTTGGCTCGAGCCTCCATTATGGTTACCTTCCCACTTCCTCTTGTTGC
>BQNB010026008.1:0-59034 GCA_026074375.1 Tanacetum coccineum
ATATACACACACACACACCTATATCTATACATTATATATAACAGGAGGCATTTGACTATTTTATGCCACGTCATAATGCCATGTCATCACGACTGCCATGTCCTTATGTTTTTTTGTAAATTATTTTGACATAATAAAATTTGTTTTTGAAATTGTATATGACATAATAAAATTCATTTTTAAATTTAGCATAATGCCATGTCATCTTGATTTTTCAAAATTCTGGATTAATTTTAAAAATTATGTCAGTGGCAAGATTCGAACCCTTGGTTCTGCTACCACAGGGAAACACCTCAACCTGTAGATCACTCCACAAGTTGTGATTAATAATTTAAAAAAAAATATGTCATGCTTAAAAAAATTCTCATTGTTCAATAATAACATAATCCCTACAAAAGCTGTAGCCATATTAACAAAACCCTAAAACACAGATACATGCTTTCAACAAAAAAAAACCCTAATTTAAGTCCCAGTTTTACTTAATCGTAGAAAAAAATGGTTCATCTAAATTTGGCGCATCTTCAAAGATCAAGAATACATGCATCTGCGACCGAATCAGGTAAACATATACTATTTTGCTTTGTTGTTTAGAAAGAAGATCATTGTTGTTTCAATAACTTTACATGTGGAGAATTACTATCTCAGCTTTAGTTGTTTTTGCTAAGCTGAATTTTCAACTTTCAGCAAAAAGTGTAGAGTCTAATATGAAGTTGTATTTTTTTTAGGTATTATGGTATATTTTTTTTATTCGTATTTTTTTCTTTATGGTATTATGTAATTTCTCTTTCCTCTGTTTGTGGTATGCTTAATTGAATATGAAGTGGATTTGTTAAAGGTTTGGTGTCATAAAAATAGGTTGAATATGAAAACGGTGATGAAGAGCTGGTGACTTTATCGAAAGAAAGAATTAAATTCCACGTGTCTAATTTGCTTGACTGGCGCTTTGTTTTATAGTGTTCAAAACCATAACTCATGTCCAGTGGCTTCAAAATAACATTTGGGCATCTTAAGGGCTGTGATAACAAAGTAATGAACTATTTAAAACCACACTAATTAATGCTAGATTATGAACAGCCCAAAAATTATACATACTCCTAATCCTCGTTACATGCAACGACAAAACAGTAACAATCTTTTGGTGGGCTTATTTTATCCCAAATGTCTGGTCTAACTTTCTAGCATGAGTATTCCATATAAATGATGTTTTACCCCGTACACACACAGAGCATACACTGAAACCTTCCAGAATATACACACACATATCAAAATGCAACAGTTAGGGTTTGATTTTTGTTTTTCTTTTGTATGCCTGAAGATTAATCTTTGAAATGGATCGATTCATGTTCAATTATACTTAACGGGGAGAATAAAGAAGGTATGTATCTTTGATTATGGGAGAATATATATATATATATATATATATATATATATATATATATATATATATATATATATATATATACACACACACACACCTATATCTATACATTATATATAACAGGAGGCATTTGACTATTTTATGCCACGTCATAATGCCATGTCATCACGACTGCCATGTCCTTATGTTTTTTTGTAAATTATTTTGACATAATAAAATTTGTTTTTGAAATTGTATATGACATAATAAAATTCATTTTTAAATTTAGCATAATGCCATGTCATCTTGATTTTTCAAAATTCTGGATTAATTTTCAAATTATTCAGCGCAAGATTCGATAACACCTTGTTCAGCAACACAGGGCAAACAAACCTCAACCTTTAGATCACTTTCACAAGTGGTATTAATAATTTAAAAAAAAATATGTCATGCTTAAAAAAATTCTCATTGTTCAATAATAACATAATCCCTACAAAAGTTGTAGCCATATTAACAAAACCCTAAAACACGGATACATTCTTTCAACAAAAAAAAACCCTAATTTAAGTCCCAGTTTTACTTAATCGTAGAAAAAAATGGTTCATCTAAATTTGGCGCATCTTCAAAGATCAAGAATACATGCATCTGCGACCGAATCAGGTAAACATATACTATTTTGCTTTGTTGTTTAGAAAGAAGATCATTGTTGTTTCAATAACTTTACATGTGGAGAATTACTATCTCAGCTTTAGTTGTTTTTGCTAAGCTGAATTTTCAACTTTCAGCAAAAAGTGTAGAGTCTAATACGAAGTTGTATTTTTTTAGGTATTATGATATATTTTTTTTATTCGTATTTTTTTCTTTATGGTATTATGTAATTTCTCTTTCCTCTGTTTGTGGTATGCTTAATTGAATATGAAGTGGATTTGTTAAAGGTTTGGTGTCATAAAAATAGGTTGAATATGAAAACGGTGATGAAGAGCTGGTGACTTTATCGAAAGAAAGAATTAAATTCCACGTGTCTAATTTGCTTGACTGGCGCTTTGTTTTATAGTGTTCAAAACCATAACTCATGTCCAGTGGCTTCAAAATAACATTTGGGCATCTTAAGGGCTGTGATAACAAAGTAATGAACTATTTAAAACCACACTAATTAATGCTAGATTATGAACAGCCCAAAAATTATACATACTCCTAATCCTCGTTACATGCAACGACAAAACAGTAACAATCTTTTGGTGGGCTTATTTTATCCCAAATGTCTGGTCTAACTTTCTAGCATGAGTATTCCATATAAATGATGTTTTACCCCGTACACACACAGAGCATACACTGAAACCTTCCAGAATATACACACACATATCAAAATGCAACAGTTAGGGTTTGATTTTTGTTTTTCTTTTGTATGCCTGAAGATTAATCTTTGAAATGGATCGATTCATGTTCAATTATACTTAACGGGGAGAATAAAGAAGGTATGTATCTTTGATTATGGGAGAATATATATATATATATATATATATATATATATACACCTATATCTATACATTATATATAACAGGAGGCATTTGACTATTTTATGCCACGTCATAATGCCATGTCATCACGACTGCCATGTCCTTATGTTTTTTTGTAAATTATTTTGACATAATAAAATTTGTTTTTGAAATTGTATATGACATAATAAAATTCATTTTTAAATTTAGCATAATGCCATGTCATCTTGATTTTTCAAAATTCTGGATTAATTTTAAAACTTATGTCAGTGGCAAGATTCGAACCCTGGGTTCTGCTACCACAGGGAAACACCTCAACCTGTAGATCACTCCACAAGTTGTGATTAATAATTTAAAAAAAATATGTCATGCGTAAAAAAATTCTCATTGTTCAATAATAACATAATCCCTACAAAAGTTGTAGCCATATTAATAAAACCCTAAAACACAGATACGTGCTTTCAACAAAAAAAAACCCCAATCTAAGTCCTAGTTTTACTTAATCGTAGAAAAAAAATAGTTCATCTAAATTTGGCGCATCTTCAAAGATCAAGAATACATGCATCTGCGACCGAATCAGGTAAACATATACTATTTTGCTTTGTTGTTTAGAAAGAAGATCATTGTTGTTTCAATAACTTTACATGTGGAAAATTACTATCTCAGCTTTAGTTGTTTTTGCTAAGCTGAATTTTCAACTTTCAGCAAAAAGTGTAGAGTCTAATACGAAGTTGTATTTTTTTTAGGTATTATGATATATTTTTTTTATTCGTATTTTTTTCCTTATGGTATTATGTAATTTCTCTTTCCTCTGTTTGTGGTATGCTTAATTGAATATGAAGTGGATTTGTTAAAGGTTTGGTGTCATAAAAATAGGTTGAATATGAAAACGGTGATGAAGAGCTGGTGACTTTATCGAAAGAAAGAATTAAATTCCACGTGTCTAATTTGCTTGACTGGCGCTTTGTTTTATAGTGTTCTAAACCATAACTCATGTCCAGTGGCTTCAAAATAACATTTGGGCATCTTTAGGGCTGTGATAACAAAGTAATGAACTATTTAAAACCATACTAATTAATGCTAGATTATGAACAACCAAAAAATTATACATACTCCTAATCCTCGTTACATGCAACGACAAAACAGTAACGATCTTTTGTTGGGCTTATTTTATCCCAAATGTCTGGTCTGACTTTCTAGCATGAGTATTCCATATAAATGATGTTTTAACGCCCGACACACACAAGCATTACATCTGAAACCTTCCAGAATATACACACACATATCAAAATGCAGCAGTTAGGGTTTGATTTTTGTTTTTCTTTTGTATGCCTGAAGATTAATCTTTGAAATGGATCGATTCATGTTCAATTATACTTAACGGGGAGAATAAAGAAGGCATGTATCTTTGATTATGGGATAATGAATATATATATATATATATATATATATATATATATATATATATATATACACACACACACACACACACACACACACACACCTATATCTCTACATTATATATAACAGGAGGCATTTGACTATTTTATGCCACGTCATAATGCCATGTCATCACGACTGCCATGTCCTTATGTTTTTTTGTAAATTATTTTGACATAATAAAATTTGTTTTTGAAATTGTATATGACATAATAAAATTCATTTTTAAATTTAGCATAATGCCATGTCATCTTGATTTTTCAAAATTCTGGATTAATTTTAAAAATTATGTCAGTGGCAAGATTCGAACCCTTGGTTCTGCTACCACAGGGAAACACCTCAACCTGTAGATCACTCCACAAGTTGTGATTAATAATTTAAAAAAAAATATGTCATGCTTAAAAAAATTCTCATTGTTCAATAATAACATAATCCCTACAAAAGCTGTAGCCATATTAACAAAACCCTAAAACACAGATACATGCTTTCAACAAAAAAAAACCCTAATTTAAGTCCCAGTTTTACTTAATCGTAGAAAAAAATGGTTCATCTAAATTTGGCGCATATTTAAAGATCAAGAATACATGCATCTGCGACCGAATCATGTAAACATATACTATTTTGCTTTGTTGTTTAGAAAGAAGATCATTGTTGTTTCAATAACTTTACATGTGGAGAATTACTATCTCAGCTTTAGTTGTTTTTGCTAAGCTGAATTTTCAACTTTCAGCAAAAAGTGTAGAGTCTAATACGAAGTTGTATTTTTTTAGGTATTATGATATATTTTTTTTATTCGTATTTTTTTCTTTATGGTATTATGTAATTTCTCTTTCCTCTGTTTGTGGTATGCTTAATTGAATATGAAGTGGATTTGTTAAAGGTTTGGTGTCATAAAAATAGGTTGAATATGAAAACGGTGATGAAGAGCTGGTGACTTTATCGAAAGAAAGAATTAAATTCCACGTGTCTAATTTGCTTGACCGGCGCTTTGTTTTTTAGTGTTCAAAACCATAACTCATGTCCAGTGGCTTCAAATTAACATTTGTATTGCATCATAAGCTTGATAACAAAGAGACTATTTAAGAACCACACTAATTAAAGCTAGATTATGAAACAGGCCCAAAAATTATACATACGTCCTAAATCAACCTAATTTTTAAGGTATAGAGTGTTTCCTCCGTTACATGCAACGACAAAATATTAACGATCTTTTGGTGGGCTTATTTTATCCCAAATGTCTGGTCTAACTTTCTAGCATGAGTATTCCATATAAATGATGTTTTACCCCGTACACACATAGAGCATACACTGAAACCTTCCAGAATATACACACACATATCAAAATGCAACAGTTAGGGTTTGATTTTTGTTTTTCTTTTGTATGCCTGAAGATTAATCTTTGAAATGGATCGATTCATGTTCAATTATACTTAACGGGGAGAATAAAGAAGGTATGTATCTTTGATTATGGGAGAATATATATATATATAAATATCATAACTAATTATATATATAATATAATAGACATATAAATATAGTATATATCTAGCACACACACCTAGATCTAACTATAGCATTAATATAACCGGAGGCATATGACTAGTTTATGCCACGTCATATGCAAGTCATCACGACAGCGCAATGTCCTTTATCTTATGTTTTTTTGTAAATTAATTTGACATAATAAAATTTGTTTTTGAAATTGTATATGACATAATAAAATTCATTTTTAAATTTAGCATAATGCCATGTCATCTTGATTTTTCAAAATTCTGGATTAATTTTAAAAATTATGTCAGTGGCAAGATTCGAACCCTTGGTTTTGCTACCACTGGGAAACACCTCAACCTGTAGATCACTCCACAAGTTGTGATTAATAATTTAAAAAAAAATATGTCGGGCGTAAAAAAATTCTCATTGTTCAATAATAACATAATCCCTACAAAAGCTGTAGCCATATTAACAAAACCCTAAAACACAGATACATGCTTTCAACAAAAAAAAACCTAATTTAAGTCCTAGTTTTACTTAATCGTAGAAAAAAATGGTTCATCTAAATTTGGCGCATCTTCAAAGATCAAGAATACATGCATCTGCGACCGAATCAGGTAAACATATACTATTTTGCTTTGTTGTTTAGAAAGAAGATCATTGTTGTTTCAATAACTTTACATGTGGAGAATTACTATCTCAGCTTTAGTTATTTTTGCTAAGCTGAATTTTCAACTTTCAGCAAAAAGTGTAGAGTCTAATATGAAGTTGTATTTTTTTAGGTATTATGATATATTTTTTTTATTCGTATTTTTTTCTTTATGGTATTATGTAATTTCTCTTTCCTCTGTTTGTGGTATGCTTAATTGAATATGAAGTGGATTTGTTAAAGGTTTGGTGTCATAAAAATAGGTTGAATATGAAAACGGTGATGAAGAGCTGGTGACTTTATCGAAAGAAAGAATTAAATTCCACGTGTCTAATTTGCTTGACTGGCGCTTTGTTTTATAGTGTTCAAAACCATAACTCATGTCCAGTGGCTTCAAAATAACATTTGGGCATCTTAAGGGCTGTGATAACAAAGTAATGAACTATTTAAAACCACACTAATTAATGCTAGATTATGAACAACCCAAAAATTATACATACACCTAATCCTCGTTACATGCAACGACAAAACAGTAACGATCTTTTGGTGGGCTTATTTTATCCCAAATGTCTGGTCTAACTTTCTAGCATGAGTATTCCATATAAATGATGTTTTACCCCGTACACACACAGAGCATACACTGAAACCTTCCAGAATATACACACACATATCAAAATGCAACAGTTAGGGTTTGATTTTTGTTTTTCTTTTGTATGCCTGAAGATTAATCTTTGAATTGAACGATTCATGTTCATTATACTTAACGGGAAAATAAAGAAGGGTATGTATCTATGATTATGGGAGAATAAATATATATAAATAATATATATATATATATATATATATATATATATATATATATATATATATATATATATATATATATACACACACACACACCTATATCTCTACATTATATATAACAGGAGGCATTTGACTATTTTATGCCACGTCATAATGCCATGTCATCACGACTGCCATGTCCTTATGTTTTTTTGTAAATTATTTTGACATAATAAAATTTGTTTTTGAAATTGTATATGACATAATAAAATTCATTTTTAAATTTAGCATAATGCCATGTCATCTTGATTATTCAAAATTCTGGATTAATTTTCAAATTATTCAGCGCAAGATTCGATAACACCTTGTTCAGCAACACAGGGCAAACAAACCTCAACCTTTAGATCACTTTCACAAGTGGTATTAATAATTTAAAAAAAAATATGTCATGCTTAAAAAAATTCTCATTGTTCAATAATAACATAATCCCTACAAAAGCTGTAGCCATATTAACAAAACCCTAAAACACGGATACATGCTTTCAACAAAAAAAACCCTAATTTAAGTCCCAGTTTTACTTAATCGTAGAAAAAAATGGTTCATCTAAATTTAGCGCATCTTCAAAGATCAAGAATACATGCATCTGCGACCGAATCAGGTAAACATATACTATTTTGCTTTGTTGTTTAGAAAGAAGATCATTGTTGTTTCAATAACTTTACATGTGGAGAATTACTATCTCAGCTTTAGTTGTTTTTGCTAAGCTGAATTTTCAACTTTCAGCAAAAAGTGTAGAGTCTAATACGAAGTTGTATTTTTTTAGGTATTATGATATATTTTTTTTATTCGTATTTTTTTCTTTATGGTATTATGTAATTTCTCTTTCCTCTGTTTGTGGTATGCTTAATTGAATATGAAGTGGATTTGTTAAAGGTTTGGTGTCATAAAAATAGGTTGAATATGAAAACGATGATGAAGAGCTGGTGACTTTATCGAAAGAAAGAATTAAATTCCACGTGTCTAATTTGCTTGACTGGCGCTTTGTTTTATAGTGTTCAAAACCATAACTCATGTCCAGTGGCTTCAAAATAACATTTGGGCATCTTAAGGGCTGTGATAACAAAGTAATGAACTATTTAAAACCACACTAATTAATGCTAGATTATGAACAGCCCAAAAATTATACATACTCCTAATCCTCGTTACATGCAACGACAAAACAGTAACAATCTTTTGGTGGGCTTATTTTATCCCAAATGTCTGGTCTAACTTTCTAGCATGAGTATTCCATATAAATGATGTTTTACCCCGTACACACACAGAGCATACACTGAAACCTTCCAGAATATACACACACATATCAAAATGCAACAGTTAGGGTTTGATTTTTGTTTTTCTTTTGTATGCCTGAAGATTAATCTTTGAAATGGATCGATTCATGTTCAATTATACTTAACGGGGAGAATAAAGAAGGTATGTATCTTTGATTATGGGAGAATATATATATATATATATATATATATATATATATATATATCTCTACATTATATATAACATGAGGCATTTGACTATTTTATGCCACGTCATAATGCCATGTCATCACGACTACCATGTCCTTATGTTTTTTTGTAAATTATTTTGACATAATAAAATTTGTTTTTGAAATTGTATATGAAATAATAAAATTCATTTTTAAATTTAGCATAATGCCATGTCATCTTGATTTTTCAAAATTCTGGATTAATTTTAAAAATTATGTCAGTGGCAAGATTCAAACCCTGAGTTCTGCTACCTCAGGGAAACACCTCAACCTATAGATCACTCCACAAGTTGTGATTAATAATTTAAAAAAAATATGTCATGCGTAAAAAAAATTCTCATTGTTCAATAATAACATAATCCCTACAAAAGCTGTAGCCATATTAACAAAACCATAAAACACAGATACGTGCTTTCAACAAAAAAAACCCTAATCTAAGTCCCAGTTTTACTTAATCGTAGAAAAAAAATAGTTCATCTAAAACTACCAAATAAGTAATAATCATTTTAAATATATTTTAGAGTAAACTACACCGTTCGTCCTTGTGGTCTGCGTTGACCGCAGCCTTTCGTCCTTTGACCGAAAAAATACGCCATCAGTCCTTAAGTGGGAAACGTTATGCGTCGTTGGTCCCTCCTTTTAATGGACCTCAATAACACTCGTTAAGCACTGACACATGATAACCACGTGAGGGCATTTCTATCTTTTTACACAATTTTCTTTTGATTCTTCTTTCTTGTCCTTATATAAATCCGTTTAGTATTAAGTACTAAACTCAATTTCTAGTATCTATGTTCCTAAATTTGATAGTTATTTCAAGTATAATCGTTATTTCTTTTTTATCTATTTCCACAATTACATGTCTATCACTGTATATTTTTTAAAAATAACTATATATTATTCTTTTTTTTCTCAATTACATTGTTTTATTAATTTATGTAAAAATTAATCATACATTAAAGTTTTAGGTGATGTTCATAATTATAAACAAACTACTTGGAAGAATAGTTACTTTTACGAAATGTTTCCGCGGTTTTGCTTTGAAATAGTTATTATACATACTCCTAATCCTCGTTACATGCAACGACAAAACAACAACGATCTTTTGGTGGGCTTATTTTAGCCTAACTGTCTGGTCTGACTTTCTAGCCTGAGTATTCCATATAAATGATGTTTCACCTCGCACACACACACAGAGCATACACTGAAACCTTCCAGAATATACACACACATATCAAAATGCAACAGTTAGGGTTTGATTTTTGTTTTTCTTTTGTGTGCCTGAAGATTAATCTTTGAAATGGATCGATTCATGTTCAATTATACTTAATTGGGAAAATAAAGAAGGTATGTATCTTTGATTATGGGTTTTAATTCATAAGATTTTGTTTTTTTTCTCTAAATTTTGGATTTTTATTGTACCTTTGATGATTGTCTTCATCAGGTATGTCGGTTTCATAGAACAGAAAGTAGTTATTAAATTGTTGCGGGTATTTTATAAAAATGGTTATATGATTAATTTGTGAGTGAAGTAAGGTGAGGAATAGGCTAGGTTTTTGGCTACTATTCGTGAGGTTTGTTTTTACTTTTCTTATAAAAAAATACTTTAGGATTTTTAGATTGTGGTCTCAATTGAAAATTTTCTGGCGACTAATTTGTAGGTTTTGTGAGCAATGGGTGACTAGATGAGCTATCGAAGTGCTTCGATGGGTTTTGGATAGAAGATGCAGTCGGTGGATGATACGCCACATCTAAATGGTTTAAGGCTATTGTGGCCTTGCTCCAGAACAACCACGTGGTGGTCGTGGCCCAGGAATCAGGACACTGCACACCTTTGATGCAGGAAAGGTAAATTCTTTGCTCATTTTAATACGTTTAAATATATGTTCAAAAATATTTGAGTCTTTAGTCCATTATGTTTGGAGAGTGGTGTTAACAGGCATAATGTTTATACATAAGTTTCTTTTAAAATATAGGCGATCCTTTAGTCTATTACATTTGCCGAGTTATGTTAAGCATTATATTCTTTGTTCTATTTTTTAATGTATTATTTGATGTTAGAGATCTTGCCTTATCGCAATGTATGGCTCTGTGCATGTGCTTACATAAAACAAATCGAATTTGTTTTTGAAACTCATTATGTAGTTCATGTTTTCACTCAAGTTATGTTAAAATCTAACAACTACATGTGGTGGTGCCCACTTTTGAGGTTTTATTGTGCAAAATAATTTTACCATGTATTGTTATGTATTAAATTTGTAGCTTTTGATCTTGAATCTAATACAATGCATCTGGATTGAAAGCAAGGTCGTTACTTGATCTGTAATGTGGGAATGATATTTTGTTAAAGAATATGTGATGATACTCCTTTATAAGAAATAGTTCATCATAATGTTAAAGATAATTTTACTCCGTATATGTTACTAATCTCTTTGTGAAGTGAATTTCATTACCTTTTGCTTTTAATATTCGTTTGTTAAACTGCACTTTCAAGGTGGACATTTCATTACATCAGTGCGTGTCACTCTGTAAGTCATTATCTTAATCAACACATTAACCTTTTGGTGTTTGATGTGGTAGCAGGTTAGTGGTCCCTAAATGTGTTGCTATGGATGAGAGTAGACCGATATCGGATATAGGGGGTTTTGATATTCCGGAGACTGTTAGTGTTGTTAGTGGTGGTACCTATACTGTTCGCGATGATGTTATGTCGAAAAGACAATGTATACAACGATCGGATTTTAATCCGGTATGTGGCCTTGAGAAATTGGTTCCTTTGAGTGGAACTGAGGTTGTTGGACATCAAAGAGTGTTCTATTAGTGAGCTTGACTGTGGTCCGGGAAGTAGTGTCAGCATGCCTGAACTTCCGGTTATTCTTGCATTGTGGATAGTGGTGTATCATCAATGAGGTCAAATGCGGAATCTGCTTCCTATGTTGTTACGAGTTCCTGTTTGGGGGATTGTATATTGGATACCGGTTGCACAGGTTTGTTGCTTTGTTTTTCTCCTTAAAGTATACTTACCGTGTTACCTGCATTTTTTTACGCTTTATGTTTCTGATTGTGATTACCATTAGCACCTCTCTTGAAGCCGATCCTGATATAGGAGTAGCAATTTCAGTCGGGAAACAGAACCAATAGGTAATCATCGATGGCATAATTGGTAACCGATGACAACGTATATAATTATACCTTACTGATTATTGTTACTGTTATAGGTCCACCTACCGCTTATGCGCGTCTTGGAAACTGTGACCACAGTTGTCAACATTGTGGTGCACGTTTTTGGTATGAAGAACGTATAAAAAATAGTCCTAGGAATGTTCGCCCAAAATACCATCGTTGTTGTATGGGTGGATGTGTTGTCTTACGTACATATCGAGTGTATCCGGAATACATTAGGCTTCTACTTACGGACTGTCACTTTCTTGAAAATATTCGAGCTTATAATATTGACGACTCGATCAATATTGGCCGAGGAGCTTATGTGTTCAAAATTTCGGGCCAACTATACCACTGGATAGGTTCCTTTAGACACATTCTTCAAACCACCCACACTTCTCCTACCTGTATCAACCCCAATCCAATAAACTCCCGAAACACACTCTGAGCACCCCAAACACAATGCAACCAGTGAAGATGATCCAGCACAAATAACGCCTACACAACCCGTTAACCCAACCTTAGCAATAGCAACAACCAAGTACCATGTGTGTTAAGTGTAGTATATTGGATATCATAACACAATCAAGAGATGATGGGTTGGCCGATTCTAGAGAGAGAAAATGGGAAGTTCTAGTAAGAGAAAATCACTTAGTGTGTGTTGGTAATACAATGAACAACCAACCCTTCCCATGGCTGGAAAGGGTGTTTAAATACAAGAGTTTAAGTGCCCTAAGTGGGCTATGGAGTGGGCTAACATGTGGGTAAAGACCCGGCCCAACACCATAATTCATACGCTAACGATTAAACTACGAGCTATGCTATTCTAGACAATACACGGGGTGACCGAGTCTTTTTCGTAAACCTAACAATCTCCCCCTAAGGGAGGTCACCCCAGAAAATACAGTTTGAATTCTAGCATTCTAAGTCTTGATCTAATGACAGTAGCTCGTAATCTTTGATTCTTCATTCATTGGTTTCTTTGTACAAAATGTAGTGATCTTTTGACTTTAAGCTTTAGCTTGTTCCATTAGACTTGTGTGATATTTGAGCATTCTTTGAGATCATCAGCCACAGTAAATCTCCAAATCATCCCTGTGTCAGTGTTTCCTTAATGTGATGTTGTGACCTTCGGACTGGCATGCTCACACTTTTCTGGATCATGATAGTACTCATCAGAGTTGCGGAAGCTGTGTTATAGGTCTTTCAGTTGTCATGACGTCTTTGATTAGAAACATTAAGTGTGAGCATGGGTTTGTGAATTGACTCCACTGGAACGAGGTATCTCCATCTCCATTTTTACTTGAGCCTGTAATAAAACAGTTAGCAATAAAGCTTATGGACGAATATGGCTTTGTCATTCGCCCGAGTCTGGTTGGATAAACCTCCGGATCTGTGAGGACTGACCTGTGATCAGGTAGATTCATCTTAAGAAGAATCTCCTTGATAGAATTTCCAGTATAAGTATCAGATCATCTAATGTACAACCATCAGAGTCACCATACTTGCATGTTCCCTTTATCGGAACGTCTCAAAGCAGACAGCACGATAAGAGTGAATCGGTTAGTTACTATCTTACCGATTAAAGAGAAAAATTGATTTGAAAATCATTTGACGTGTCACTTGAGAAAGTATTTGTGTGACACATCGAGAGTATTTTATGGCACAAAATCAAATTTCATCAGAAACACATTTGTTTTGAAAGATTTACACAGTCAATGTGCTCGAAAATCAATTGTTGAGCACATCGAAAGGTTTTCCAAAAACTATTCGTCAATTTACTGCCTGGAACAAGTTTGATTCATAAAGAATCGCACCATTGTTGCTTTCCATTTGTCACAAGTTTGACCCATAATGGATCTCACATGTCACCTACCTAGAGCTTGTTTGATGTTGGCTCTAGAAGGATTTCCATCTTCATTGTGAGTACTTTCGTATCACTCAGATGTTCTGGCAATACCACAAGGATAATGTGTAGGACTCTTAAGATCTTACATACTATCACAGTGTGTGATGAGCATGCTTAGTTTGTATTAGTGTCCTAACGAGATTTATGGATGATCTCATGGCTCTAGACTCTATAGTGCACATTTGGTTTTAGTAGTCGGAGGCTAGAGCAGACTGTTACCTTTTCAATATCGTTTAACTCGGAGTGAGAGAGACGATATAAATGTATTGATCTCTATTAGAAATGAAACAAGAGTCCTTTGAGGGATCTTGAGTGGCTAGGGAGGGTTATGCAGCGTATCACTGGGTCTATGATACTTGTCTTCAATGTCAGCAATCAACCATGTGATTCTGACAGCATATGTAGTGACCTAATTTCTACCTAATATTTAAGGAGGGCTGCTTTCTTTTTACACTTTATCTTAACATTTCTTTTTCATTCTTCAACCCCTTCAGTGCTTACCGAGACTTCATTACTAGTACCTTGTTGGGTATGTTCCAGTACTAGCTCCATCTCAATCCACACTATTCTCTTATTCACACATATCCTTTTTTATAATCATACCTAAGGACTTCTACACTAACTAGTGGATTGTCCCTGGGTAGATCCCTCTGGCTCTGGCGGGATCGTGGGATCGAGTACCTAACCTTACCATCCTTATAACTCCGATAAAGTAATTACAGGGTCGGTCTTTGGTATTTCCACAATTGCCATCATACACCATTCGCTCCCCCTCAATATGTGCATCGATATTCGAAAAGGTTTAGCACATATGGGAGAGCCTACACTTGAGTCCAAAAGATCACATTTTTATCACATTTTTTATCAGATTTTCTATTTAAATCACATTCTCTCCCCTGATCAAAAATTTCAAACCCTTTGAGATTTAGGATCTCAATTGATTTAAATATGTTAGAAAATTTAGGAGAAAATGTGGTCTGATTAAATACAAGCCGATATTGGAACCTATATATGCTCCCCCTCAATTAATGAGGGATTCTGTTAGTGTCAGTTATGATGAATTTATAAATGATTTGGAGTTTAACGAGAAACTCATGAAAAATTCATAAACTGACACATAACACTGATTACCACACTACTTATTGATGTACAAGATTATGTATGAGCAGGACCTGCCATGTTTAAACCAAAAGTTGCACAATCATTTGTTCCATGTTAGCAATCTGTAGTCCGTCTCGATACTCTCTAGATGGAAGTTGTCTTAGCTTCCCCCGAACCAGCAATCCTTTCTTGAGTAGATTCAAATATTTCTTGCAAGCCGCATTAAGAAGACTTGATGTATAAAGCCCAAATATTCGAAGTACACAAATAATTCGAAACCATAACATCAAAGTCAATTAAGTCCATGATGAGCGTATTTCTCCTTACAAGATATTGATGATATAAATTGAAACACCAAGGTTAGCTAAGTCTCGGATGTCACAATTATTCCCCCTAAATAGCAGAAATGATAATACCTAAGTCAACTAAGTCTCGGATATAAACATTTCTTCCTGCAGGATAATGACTATCTAAAGGTATCATCATACCTATGTGTACCTCTTTTATCAAATATTTCTACTCCTTTTTAAGAATAAGCATAGTGGTTGACCAGTCGAGGAAACATTAATTGAATCAGAAACAATCTTCTCACGCTAGAATAAATCTTCTAACAACACTTTCCCCTTGGTATCTCAAATGATGCATACTAAAAATAACATGATATCTCTTCCCCCATGTGGAAGAAATAGTGCACCCAAAAGTAACAAGTTAAGACACTGATTTTCTCTGGTTATGACATTTGTCTTCCCGGAATGGCCTAAAATTAAAGAAGGACCTTCCACAGCATTAAATCGATCATCCACATCTTCGCGATACCCTTTTAATTCTGATTCTAAATCAGTTATTTTAGTCATTGCAAAGGATTTTTTTTTAACAGTAGTTCGATGAATAGTAATCGATGAACAGTAAGTAATCACCAGAATACGAACTGCTCTGATACCAATTGATACGAACCGAATCGATTAAAGAGATAAAAGAACAAATAAACAAGATAAATGGTCTATTTTGATGAGATAAACCAACCCCCAATGGTTTATATTAGTGAGATAAACCGACCCCCCAATTGATTAGCAAATCAATATTCTTTATCATTCAACATAATAACAATTACAATCCTAATCCTCTATTTATAATAATAGATATCCTAGACTTCTTGACTAAGAAAATATAATAAAGGAAACTACTAAATAGTTGACTAAGAAAATGTAATAGAGGAAACTAAATAAACTAATTTTAATAATAATATGCAGGATCATATCTATTCCATAATTAATATTCTAGGATCGTATCATAACCCCATTAGATACACAACCTTTCTTAATCATTTATATGATGCATAAAAATGCCCGTTAGATGTTATATATTTGAAAACCACTCTCCCCCTCAATCAATGACCCGTTTTCTATTTAAAGATCTGTAGTCGTTGATTGAGTGTCAAATTTTGAGAAATTCAAGTCTGATTGATTTTCAAGCACCACATTTCCACCATGTGAAACACAAATAATTTTCTGAAGAATCATAGACGGAAAATCATTTGATATAAAAAGAAGACTTCTCTTTTTGATTAAGAAATAATGCACTGAAGCGTACATAGATCAAGGTTGCATGGATATAAAGTAATCCATGCCCGGGAGAACTTAATCACCCGTTGTTTGGAACATCCGTCTTTTTGGCGACATGCTTTCCTCAATTTGAAAAATGGGTTACAGTCTGAAATAACTGCAAGCCATAAAGACATGTTTTAAAAAGTTTAAACTTCCGTTTGAGCTTCATTTAAAGACCCGTGTCATTATTGAATGAAATTTCTAGGTCCTTAAATGTTATCGATAAACGGAAGAAATGTCTTAAAAAACTATTTTTGGTATTTTCTATTTTCTGATTTTTATAGATTTTTTGTTGGTTTTATATTTTTGTATTTTCTTTTTAAGATTGAATATGTACATATTTACACAGGATACTTGAAGTAAATCCGTTACTCATCCTTATAATCCTGAAGACGTTTGAGTGTCTCTGGCTTCATACTCTTCATGCCAAGCCGCGGGAGAATGAATTCAAATCGTTCTCTGGGCAGTGCCTTAGTGAATATATCCGCCAGTTGATACTCTGTCCTCACGAAATACAACTCAACCACTCCCTTCTCCACTTGTTCTCTGATGAAATGATGTCGGATGTCGATGTGTTTAGACCTGGAGTGCTGGACGTTGTTGCAGCATAGAGCTATGGCACTCTTGTTGTCACAATACAAAGGGATGTGATTGTATGCAAAGCCATAATCCGATAATTGAGACCGCATCCATAGGATTTGGGCACAACAACCAGACATCGCGATGTATTCAGCCTCTGTAGACGAGATGGACGTGCTAGTTTGCTTCTTTGATGACCAGCTAACTAACTTATCACCAAGGAACTGAGCACTACCAGATGTGCTTCTTCGAGTGTCTTGACAACCTGCATGATCTGCGTCTGCGTATGCGTATGCGGTTAGTGCTACGGCGGTGTCTTTCGGATACCAAAGACCTATATTAATGGTTCCTTGGAGATACCGAAAGACCCGTTTAACTGCTTCAAGGTGCTTTTTAGTGGGCTTAGATTGATATCTAGCACACATGCACACAACAAAAACTAGGTCAGGTCGACTGACTGTGAGATACATCAGGGATCCAATCAACTGCGATATTGGGTCTGGTCAACAGGGATCCTTGAGAGGTCCTCATCCAGTTTTGTTCGCTCCACCATAGGAGTGTCAACAGGGCCACTTTTATAAAGATCAAATTTCTTTAAAATCTCATTAGCATATTTAGATTGATTTATAAAAATGCCTCTAGGATTCGGAGAAATTTGTAAGCCTAAGAAAAAGGATATTTGACTCATCATCGACATTTAAAATTTGGAGCTCATTTCATTAGAAAAACGGTCACAGTCTTTGGGGTCGGTCGAGGCAAATATTATATCATCAACATATATTTGAACATGAAGAGTGTGTTTGCCCGTTTTCCGAATGAACAAGGTTGGATCGACTACACCCTTGGAGAATCTTTGTGCCAGAAGAAACTTTGACAAAGTGTTATACCACGCCCGGGGTGCCTGTTTTAACCTGTAAAGAGCTTTCTTCAGACGGTAGACATGATGTGGACGATCTGGGTCAATGAAGCCTTTAGGTTGGCTAACATAAACTTCTTCTTTAAGCTCGCCATTTAAGAATGCAGTTTTCACGTCCATTTGATAAACTGTTATGTTTTTGCTGGCAGCATTGGCAAGAAATATTCTGATAGCTTCAAGTCTGGCGACCGGGGCGAAGGATTCTTCAAAATCAAGACCTTCTTCTTGACGATATCCTTTCGCTACAAGACGTGCCTTGTTTTTCAACACGTCACCATACTCGTCAAGTTTCACCTTATAAATCCACTTGAGAGCAATAATCATTGCACAGTCTGGAGGTGGCACTAATTCCCATACGTCCAGTCGATCAAATTCATGGATTTCATCTTGCATGGCTTGAAACCAGCAGTCTTCAGTAACAGCAGATTTGAAGTTTTTTGGTTCGACTTTGGACAGTACTGAATTGTAGAAGCACCACAGAGCATCTGTAGCAAGCTGTTTCCGAGTGGATACCGGTCGAGAAGGGTTCCCAATAATATTATCAAGAGGATGAGAGTCGGTCCATTTGCGGAGATGTTCATGAGGTTGAGTGGATTGGTTGGGTGTAGTAATCGTGATTATCCCAGAAGATGATGCTTCAGAGTTCGGGTCTGGGGCGAACACATTAATGAATGGTTCATGATCAGCCGCAGCAAAAGGATTTACTTCGAAAGAATGCTCAGCTACCCCCCCCGCCGCATCAACCCAGCCACCCTCAACCCCACCCACCCCCACAACCCCAAAATCCCCCCACCCCCCCCAACCCCCCAGACAAACACCCCAAGCAACACAATGAAGTACTGAAGAGATTTATGATCCGAGGATAATGGTGAATGACATCTTAATGTGCATCTTATCTAAGGAGATTGACACAGATGGACGTTTGATTGACCGTGGCTTGCCTGCAAGAACAGGAGAACATGATGATCACCCGTTGGAATCTCAAATATTCATCAAACATTTTTTAACAACAAATCCAATTCTTATTTGTGGGAGGACATATGGTATAAGTCAGGAAGCATTATAGTTATGAGCCCTGACCTTATAGTTCTGGCATCAAAAAGATAGGAGCGGGCCATGGACTGGAGTGATAGATCCTTTTGCCCAGATCAACTCATCCGAATGTAACTTGATTAGTTTCTATGAATTGTACGGATTCGAATGTTGTAGATTCGGTAACCCTTCCTGTTTGGTGCGTAACCGACAAAGAACCCAATGTCTGCTTTAGCTTTCAATTTACCAAGATCTTCACTGTCGTTTGTTGGGTAGCAAAGAGCCCCAAACACGCAAAGAAATGAAAGATCCGGTTTCTTGTCATGCACAAGTTCATATGGGGATTTATCGTGAAGAGTATGAATGAGGGATCGGTTTTGGGTGTAACAAGCAGTAGCTACAGCTTCTGCCCAAAGAAATAATAGAGCCTTAGAGAAGATCAACATAGTCCTTGCAGCTTTAACAAGTGTGCGGTTTCGTCGTTCGACAATGCCATTTTGCTGAGGAGTTCTCATAACGGTCTTCTCGTGAGTAATGCCAATGCTTTCATAGTAATCGGTTAGGTCTTTATTAACAAATTCGGTGCCATTATCAGTCCGCACGAACCTGACAGTTTTGTTGAGACCAACTTGAAGTTGTTTTAACAAGTTGATTATGAAAGCGGGAGTCTCGTCCTTGGATCTCAAAAACTTCACCCATGTAAACCTGGAGTAGTCATCGACTATTACTAGAATGTATTTCTTCCCATTAATACTCTGCACTCTCATCGGACTACATAAATCCATGTGAAGGGTATGTAGAACTTCCATAATGGTGTTAATCGTCTTGGGTTTGTGGGTAGCTTTCCTGCTCTTTCTAAGTTGGCATGCAGAGCATAGATGATCTTTTTTAAACTTCAACTGAGGTAGGCCCCTAACAAGATCTTTACAAGCAAGATCATTTAAAGTACCAAAGTTTAAGTGATTCATCCGACGATGCCACAACCATGACTTGTTCTTTGAGGCTTTAGACAGTAAGCAAATGGGAGAGGACCTCATCATGTCTTCAACAGAAATGGTGTATAAGTTCGTGCCACAAATTCCTTTAATCAGGTCGACACCATCTAAGTCTCTGACGAAACACGTATGCTTTCTGAAGGCAACTTTAAGATCTGAATAACAAAATTGACCGACAGAGAAAAGGTTGTGTCCAAGTCCTTCTACATAATATACCCTGGAAATTACACTGTCACCAATGACATAATCTCCATAACCCATAATTGCACCACAATGATCATTTCTGAATCGAACAGTCCCGATAAACTTTTTCATGAAATTCCTGAGCCATGAGCGATCTCCAGTCATATGTTTTGAGCAGCCTGAGTCCAAATACCAGAGGACGATCTGTACGATCTGCATTTGAACAGAGGAGAAAATGGAGAGTTGGATATATTAGATCCCCAATTGCAGTTGGGGTCCGGTTAGTTAGAGAAAATAAGGTTAAATTTCACAAGAGAAGGACTATTAGTAGGGGCAGTAGGCCTAACTAAAGGACACTATCCACCTAACGGGATTAGTCTACCAGTGGGCTTCCATTGTTTAGTAGGCAAGACTTTAGGTGGGGTATTCCTAGTTAAAGGGCACTGATCACCTAAAGGGAATATTCTGCCAGTGGGCTTCCAATGATAGCCCACTGTGGTAAATATTTTGCCTGTTGGTTTCCATGTTTGTTTAACCTGTTTTACTCTCTAAATTTGTTTGACTGGGGATTTGTTGTAAGACTTCAAGAAACGTTCAACACACTTAACATGATTAGAAGAAATAAGGCATTCATTACATGTCTCGCAAAGTGAATTAGAGTTCGTATTAATTACAGCACGCTTAAAGCTAATACTAGAATCAACACGATTCATTTTGCTCAATTTAGACTTATTTTTCCTAGGGTGTTCTTCTACTTTCCTCATGGGCACACGGTCAGCTGGTAAGGTCTTATCATGTGTTGTGTTGCTCTTTGGCTGTGACCTTCTAGCTGTAGTGGCGGTGTTTACTCCTGTAGAAGGAATAATATAAACATTAGTATGTGGAGCTGATTGATACGTGACATGTGTTGGTGTGTTGTTTCATGAGATTTCTAATGGATCAACAAAGGTTACATGCTTTTTCTTAGTGACAGGTGTAGTAGCAATGCATTTATCTCGTTTGTTAACCACATTAGGACATGAGGCACTCACATTTGCAAATAATTCCTGAGACCGTTTAGTGTAGATGCAGGCATAGTCTAAATTACTATCAGACGGTAGTTCATTTCTAGCCTCTTCTACTATCTCACGGAGTGTATCCAAGGTATCCTTAAGACTGTTGAGATAACCGTGATGCACAACCCTATTGTTTCTTTATCGTGGAGGCATTGGTTCAACATCAATTGCATACTTTTCAAAAGCAGAGACCTTTGGTGGTTTAGCATCGCTAGTGACGCCTTGCATTTTCCCTTTGAGTTTGGTCTTTAGATTCTCAATTTCAGTTTGTAACAAACTTGTTTTTTCAATGGTTTTATTACGTGTTATCTTAATAGAGTCAAATAACTCTTAATAATGCCGTTTAACCTTTTCATTTTCAGCCTTAAAATTTTCTAGTCTCTCTTGCAAAGCTGTGACATTTTCTTTTAAATGTAAGTTTTAAGAATCTAGAGACTTAGAATCAAAGGTGCTAAGCTCGTCACTCTTGTTAGCTTTCAGTTGAGAAATTTGAGCTTTCAACTTACGGATAGTGTTTTTGTGACTTTGAATCTGATCATCCCGTATACCGAGTTCAAAAAATGCATCAAATTCAGGAACATCCTTAGATGACTTGGATTTGAGGTTTTCAATATTTTCTTCAAGATGTTGATGCTTTAATTGTAAATTAAGGTGAGCAGCCTCTAGTTTTGAAAAATCTTTGATCATGGTACCATGATCATCATGTTTAATTTTTTCAAGTAGGCGGGAATTTTCAGCTTCAAGATCAGTAGCACGAGTCATGGCAACATTATATGCAATAGATAAGTCATGAAATCGAGATGCAGTTAAAGCAGAGTTAGTAACAACTTAAACCAAAACTTCCGAATACTAAGCCAAATAAACTAAACAAGCAAGACTTCACATGAAATTCCACTCGAGATACTTCTAAGTCTGCTATCACAATCATCAAATATTCCTCTTTTTACATTCACATGTAAATTGATACTCTAAAACGTTAACTATCAATGTTGGTGAGCTCGTAGGTTTGACCTTAAACCCAAAAGTTATGCCAATATTCCAACAGTGGGCAATAGTGCTATATGACAGTAAATATATATGCAAACAAACCCTAGCATCAACCGCTAAATCAATAACCATCTTTATCTACTTATGCCACCTAAAGGGCTACAAGCTGGTAGCACTAAAATTAGGGCCGACCACACTACAAACCAGGTAGGCGTACCTCCGCACCATATCCACACCAAATATAGGTAGCATACCATCTGATCCAAACATCTACCAAATATAAGGTAGGCGTACCCATCCGATATAAACAATCATACAACAGAAATATTCCATATTGCAGTTTCTAAGCACATATCTTTTCCAAAAACAAAATCAGATTTTGCACAATCAATTCAAAACATTTCAAACCACATTTGAGTATCTTTCCCACTCATCGGAAAACAGTAAATAATGGAGGCTACGAGAAACTCGCTCAGAGTCTTTAGCAACCAAATCTCAATCACACAAGCAAATGCAATGACGCCCACACACGACCTAGTCCAGTTAATGTCCCAATTTAATCATCCCTTTCCAAAACAATCTTTATGTTTGATGCATAGAGTTTAGACGCGTTGTATAATTACTTATAACAATTTAGTGGTGTGATGGTTGACGACATATCTCCACAATCATATAAATCCTATTACTCGATAATACATACTTATACTATTAGGAGAAAATAGATAAGTAATATAAGTAAATATTTTTAATTAATAATTATAAATATATCTCGATAAGTCCATTCGGTAACCTTAGTCACCTCAAAATAATCATATTAGAGTTGAAAATGAAATGTTTACTGATGTGTCATTGTGCGTAGGTATTTTATATATCAAGTTTTACTATTTATTTTATGCCGGCTATACCTAAAAACAACACTTTAACGCACAGTGTACCCGGTCAGCATGTAGCTTCGTTGGTAAGTAGGGTGTCGATCACTGAGAGCGAGAGCGTTAACTCCTAATTCTATCAGTATTTTAGTTATCTATGTTAAACCTAAATTAATCTAATTTATGCAAGACCTAAGTTAGACCTAATCTAATGATAAAAGGGTTTTAGCCTAAGAGACGGGCACAGTTTTGTGTATCTAACCTAAGGTTTTGATGACAAGTAAAGCAATAAACACACACAAGAAGACAAGCAAACGATAGAGAAGCGGTCAAGAACTAATGTAAGAAAAACGTATCAACCATGAATAATCCGATAAAATGCAGGTTTGTTTATTTAGTGCAATGATTGTCTTATCTCGAAGGGCATATCATTCCTAGACTTAGGCGGTACTTCTTCCTAAGACCTAGACACGCTAATTATGTCACAATTAGACACATCCGCATAAAGCTTCCTTATGTTGATTATAATCTATCTTAGGATCTAAGTAATGGTGCTCTTACTAAACCCTAGCTCATTGAGACTTTACCCACTTACTGCTTAACGACGATTTATATACTAGTAGTCCACTGTCCGAGTCCTTACCAATGGAATAAGAACGTACTCGTTGATACCAAGGTCACCTTATGGCTCAACTAAGCTCACTAATCTAAAGGCAAAGATAGGTTAATATTTGTGATCCTATGATTCTAGATATATAAATTGCAATATGGAGAGCTATCCCGGACTCTTAGCCTACGCCCAAACAACACCGAAGTTGCAACGCATTAAATATGTAGGACTAGACCTATTTGAATGATAGGTCGCATACTTAAGCACGTAAACGAATATAAATTGATAAACATAAACAACAATCAACGATAAATTAAGCAATCGAGATAAACAAACCAAACATTAGATCTTCATAAACATGGCTGATAGGTATCAGCCGATAGTCATTGTAAAAATACACACGGTTTGATATATGAACGATTCAAATAAAGAAACTTTAAACGAACGCGTATTCGGTTGCACGAAGATTACAAGAGTTTTCCTATGATCTTGAGGCTTTTTTCTGACCTTTTATGCTCTTCTGATCGTCTCTCGGTCGACTTGGTGGTTTAGGGATTCACTTGCATACCTAAAACTGAGTTTTGGGTCATCTATAGGGTCTGATAGTCAGTTCGATACGCCGTATCCACCGATGTGGGATACGACGTATTGGGCTTTCTTGGAGTAAGGACCACGTTTGATATCTTCCAGAATCTTTGTGTATAATAATCCTTGGATACGGCGTATAGAGGATCTTGGATACGGCATATTAAGCTTGAATTCTTTGTGGTATCTGGTGAAGTGTAGGCATGGATACGCCGTATTTTCCTTGATGGATACGGCGTATTGGTCTTCAGAATAGTAATCTTCAAAATATCTTCATTTAAGCTCCAGAATGCGCGCCTTTTGCTATCTTTCAACAATTACTCTATAATTATTGCAATTATCAAATATAAACGATTAAGTAACAATTCTTTGCAATAACTATACAAAATGGGTTAATAACATGGGATAAATGATGCTATCATAATAGAGTTATTGATGTCATCAATATCCCCCTTGAATCTATTGTCCTCAAGTAGCCTTTAAAAGTTTATAAAAATGTATCCTTTTAGGATATTTTCCGTTAAAGCGCTTATTCGATCTACTACAAGTACACAACCAAACACCTCACGAAATAGGAAGATGAAAACACTCAACTAATCTATGTCGGTACATGATAACTAATCTCAGCTCAATTGCTCGGTCGTGGCGTGTATTCTATAAGCTTGGCAAGGGTTACACAATCTCCACACTAAAGCACAAAGGAGTAAACAAGTTTATAAATTTAAATATGGCTTTTTGTTCTGGAAAGGAGTACGATTTGAGCATTCTACAATCTTTCACCAGAAGTACCACTCCAAAAAGGCAGCTGAACGCACACATACACACCCGGGAACGCGTAGATAGACATGGTGTTCGATACATCCCCTTTGAATTTAACCATCGGTTAGGATGAAGATGATTTAGGTAGGAACCTTCTAACTTTCACCAAAAGTCGTAAACCAACAAGGTACAAGACATGCATACACACCCGGAACGCCGGATAGACATGCATGTTCGTATGAATCCTCGTTCGATAAAACCAGCGGCTAATCATTAGGTGAGAGGGAAGTAAATTGTTTTGTTTAATAAAAAATCAAGAAACAATAGATTAAGATTAAGTTACAAGTGCTTGGGACACTTATTGCCGACCGTTTACCATGATAAGACCACAACTATTTACAACGTCTTGAACATAGATAAAAAACCAACAACTAGTGGCGTTCAATAACGGTCAACTTGTCCCAATTCTTCTCTAACTTTACATACTCTACAGGCAAGTGAGCGATATCTTCATTTGTCTAACACTTCTACATCCGTTGATTTTTAGACGTATCGTAAATAATCGATCCTTCGATAATTTCCTTCGGTATTGCTTTTTGAGAAACGTTATCTTCAAGCTTTCTTCTCTTTTTTTTGTATTTTATTCTCATTTTTCCAATTTTTATCACCAAACATTCAAATCTCGGTGCATCTTCACCATCATAATAATTCTGAATAATTCCTTCGGTAATTTCTTCGTTCTTCGGTTTCACCAATAATTGTGACGGTAGTAAAATCACATGAGCTTTGCCTACTAATATACATTCCCATTTGCATTGTGCAAATTTCCAACCGCATCAAAGATAGAAAATGACACAAGATTGAGACATACAAATTTTACCACTTTAAGCAATAGCAACGGTAAATTAAATTTAATCTACAGGGTAGGTTAAGGTGTAAGGGTGTAACGAAACAAATAGTTGGTGTAAATTCCTAAAGGATTGGATCTACGGGTTGTTCTGTGGTTATCACTCTAACAGTTGATAAGTGATGGGTTTAACGGAAGGTTAACTTAAACGGTGTAGTTAGTTATAAACAACATGTAAGAGGGATTGGTTGTAATACTAAGATTACCAATTTAAACAAGTTGCTCCATTTAAATCCATAATACTCATTATTGTGGTCTCGAATAGATATACCAAGCCAAGTTTTAAAGTCTACAACATCACCGGCACACTCATATTTTGTGGAATTTGGGTAAACATTTGGAAACGCGAAAGTTGAATCCTCACAAAATTAATAGGGTTATTTTGTGCGGGTTATGTAACATGTAATTTCACAAAAGTATGCTTAAATTTTTTTATTTGAGCTTAAATTTATGCGTTTTGTGGTAATATCCAATATCATAACACGGGGGCGTTTCTTGAATCTGGTTAGTTCTAGAGAGAGGACACACAAGAGAGAGAATAGTCTAGAGAGAGATGAGGGGCTTCTTGTAAATGTTTATTTTGACTTAACTTATTGCTTCCTAAGTTGAAGAGACTATATATAGTACATACAATATACGGGTATTAGTACCCGACTTAAAACGAAAAACGTACTATTTAATATTAAAACTACCGAAGCTATAATAAAACAGTATATTTTACAGGGGTGACCGCAGTCTTTTTCTAATATCTAACCAATTCCCAATAAGGGAGTACCCAGAGAATACCACCACTTTAAACCCTTCATTCTTTAGTCGTAGACATTTGATCTCTTGTTTATTTGGGATAGTAATCTTTTGATTCATCTTACGCCTGTCTTTGACTGTGATCTTGAGCTTTCTTGAGATCATCGTCCAAACATAATCTTACATCGTCTTGTGATGGATCGCCATCTTGTGCACTTGTGAAGTATGCAGGAATTCGAGTTTGCCGGAGCTTTGACACCTTTATGAGGTCTTTCATAGCATCATAACAAGTGTAGGTCGTGTCTTGGCATTCGGATATTTACTTGACATCTCCGGAACTAGGAATTTCCATCTCCATCTCCATCTTTAAGATATCCTGTAATGAAACAGTTAGTAATAAAGAGAAAATTGATTTGAAAAGACAGTCTAAGTGTTTCTTATGAAAGAATTTTGCAACACTTCGAGAGTTTTGATTGTTTGTCATTGATCAATAACGTCAATTCTTATACTGAACAAGTTTGAATGCTACGCAGACCGCACCATTGGTTTCTTTCCAGTTGAACACAAGATTGATTCTTGTAGAATCGCACAAGTCACTACCTATGGCTTGTTTGATGTTGGCTCTAGCAGGATTTCCATCTTCATTGTGAACAGCTATCGTTTCACTCGGATGTTCTGGCAATATCACAGGGATAATGCGTAGGACTCTTAGGATCGACTTGTTTCCACAGTGTGTGAAAGACAAGAGAATTGGATATGTGTCCTATCGAGATTAATTGACGATCTCTTGGCTCTAGACTCAATAGTGCGTTTTGGTTTTAGTAATCGGAGGCTGGAGCAGACTGCCACCTGGTTCAATATCAACTTAATCGGAGTGAGAGTCATTTATTAACCGTGTTTAGTATCGTGTCGAAGAAATTGAAAACAGAAAATCTTTTGAAAGATTCTGAGTGGCTAGGGAGGGTTGTGCATTGCATCACTGGGTCCATGATGTCTATCTTCAATGTCAGCAATCATCTTAGTGATTCTGGCAGCATATGAATAGACCCAGTTTTGCTAAGTGAATTGAGGGTTCTTTTTTTTTTTTATTCTTTTACACCCTTTTTCTTTACAATATCTTTTTAATTCTTCAACCCCTTCAGTGTTTTACTGAGATTTCATTGATTGAACCTTGTTGGGTTTATTCTGTATATAGCTCCATCTCTGTCGTCACTTTTCTTCTATTCTCACTTTTATCTTTTTCATGTCATACCTAAGGACTTCTACACTAACTAGTGGATTGTCCCTGGGTAGATCCCTCCGGTTATGGCTGGATCATTGGGAATAGTACCTAACCTTACCAACCTTATAACTCCAATTAAGTAAAATGCATGGTCGGTCTTTTGGTACAGTTCTCATTTCCATAAAACCTATTGAAAATTCAATTAAGGTACTTACGATATAAATATCAAAGCGTTTAGTACCTAGATTGTTTTTGACAATTTTCATGAAACGCTCCCCTTCAAAATGTGCTTCGGTAACCGAAATTGTTTAGCATGTTTGGGCGGAGTATATGAGTCCTCATAATTCATAATCACTGTTCTTTATTATACACATATTTTAATCACATTTTCTCCCCTTATCAAAAATTTTAAACCCTTTGACATTTTGGATATCAATTGATTTAAATATGTTATAAAATTTGGGAGAAAAGTGTGTCCTTAACTCACAAGACGTGTATGAAACATATAACTGCTCCCCCTCAATCGTTGAGGGATATCAATTACTCCTACACTTAATCATCAAGAGATTAACTAGCTACTAATGTACAAGGTATATTATTCACAATAAGAGATAAGATTGACCTTTTGATTGTAATGACGATGTCGTCACGTTGTTCTGTTGATCAGCCTGTAGTCAATATCTCTTATTCGTCCTCCAACAAAGCTTTCTAGACTTCGATAGATCCTTCTGATCTGTAGTCTTTTCTCGATTGCTGTGATGAAGTCTTTGCTTCTTCTCTTGTCATCCTCTGACCACTTCCTAGTCTCCATGCCCTTATTGTACTCGTACAGATGAAAGTCTTTAACCATTTGGTCCAGCTTTTCCATGACTCTTGTCAACGTCCCATCACTAAACTTGTGAAGCTCATTCAGCCTCATCAGCTTTCTTTGATCATTTCTGTCTCTGTAGACAACTGCTCTTGGCTTAGGGACGATCGTATAGTCTTCTTTGAAGTAATAGTCGGCTGCATCCCAATTAGGACGTTCAAGGTTGATCTTTGTTTGATAACTTTCAATCCCGAGCTGTAAGTCTCCCACACGATTCCTGATCACCAGGTTTCTTATCCACATGTTGACTGCTGTGTGAAGACTGATCTTGTCTGTCTTGGGCAGATGGTTGAGCTTTTCTTGAATATTGAGAAGGAACAGATCTTCAAAATCATTTGGATGAAGATTTTTAAAATCCTTTTCTGAGATCTTGTATTCTTGGTAATCAGCTCGGCGAAGAATTATCTCTCTTAGGTAGTTGTATCCATATTTTTCAAACACTTTGACACTGATCACACTGAGAATTCGCATCTGCGATCTGACTGCTTCACGATCAGAGGACTCACTGTGTTTGTTGATATAGAATTCCTTCCTCCTAAACCACCAGTGAGTGATGCCATAGACCGCACTGATGTCATATTTGCGTTCACTCTCAACCCACAACGATGGAACTAATTCTTCAAGGCCAAAGTCTAGGTAACGAGCGGCTTTGAGCTTGGATATGGATAAGGAAATTATTTAAACTGTTATCAGACAGTTTGCCTTTTGGTTTCCAGATCTGTTTCTCTTTATTCAAGACAATTCTAACGGTGGGGGTATGTTAGTATAGATTCACCCTTTGAACAATGATCCGGAGGCTTGGTAAAATGGAAAAGAAAAGTATCCATATTATTAGAGAGAAAAGAGAAGAGATAGAAAAAAGAAGAAGAAGGAGTGTTTGTGTATGTGTTGTTCTTGTGAAGGCTCTTTAACAAGGTGCAAAGTGGTCCTTCTAAATCAGCTTTGCAGAGCTTCTTCTTTCTGTTCGCTGGCAGAACATTTGATTGAACGACCCAATATCATAGTCTCCTTTGAAGCTTGTTTTCTCTGGAACTTTAAACGTTGTGACGTATGCATTTGCCAGTTATGCTTCTGTTCCGGGAAGGCATTTCGGGAGAATGGTCCATTCTGGTTCAGGTGTTATCAGGTTTCGCTTTTAGGATTCCGGCCTTAAACCATGTATGGTCGACACTTGGGAATGTTGAGCAATTGTCAGTGTCTGCATATCTGAGTCATTCTTTCATCCTGCTTTGATAATTGTCATTGAAGTTGTTCAGCGTTTTCTGATTGCGGGAATAAGATTGTGCATCGATGAGATCAGCACCAGCATCTCTTGTGTTAGTGATCTGCCATAGTGAGTGTAAAGCTGGATGTTGTTTGGAAGCAGATGCTCAGACTCCCTTGCTTCTGTGAACTTTGGTCATCATCTTTCGGAGGAAGGTTTAGCTGACCCAGACACGGCTCTCGGGCAGGATCAGATCGTCTTTTCTTTGTAGACCTACCTGGCGTTTGATCCAGCTGACGGGCCTTCATCATCTCATCGTCTTCATCAATCATCACTATCATGCTTTTTCTTGTGGTATTTTCATTGTCTGCACTTTCCTTATCCATGGGCGTCTTCCATCCAGCTATAAACGCTTCCATGATGAGCATGGTTTTACTAGACGGTAGTTGTTCGTGTTTTTGTTGGCAGACTTCTTCTTATTCATCTGACTGAAGAGATGCCACTTTTTAGATCAAATTCTTCAGATAACTTGATCAGTTGGACCTGATGTGAGTAAGTTGAATCTTGTTTCTCCTCCACTTGTTCTCTTTGGCTTGTAATCTCTTTCGGACTCTTTTAGATTCTTTGATTCTTGACAGACTTGTGGCCAGGCAACACGGGTATTTCTCGGAATAACTCGGTAGGTGTATCGTTCAAGAACCTAAGGACGAGGCATCATTCAGGTTTTTGTTCTAAATAATATCACCAGTCGTAGGAATTGGGTTCGATGAAGACAAAACATCAAAAGAGTGATCAGTCTTCCTTTCACTTAGACAATCTCTTGTCCAATCTTGCCACTCATACTGAAGGGCGATGATGGAGTGATTTTTAGGGAGAGATGTGTGTGATTGTTGTAGCTTCCGTGTTGATTGGTGGAGGCAATGTGACCTGTAATGATGGTTAGAAGATGAGACCTCTTTGAAGGGAGCTTATCACTGGAGGAGTTGAGGTTACTGTCTGATGACTTGATCAGGTATGGTTGAATCAGGACTCCTCTCTAACCTTAGATCTCTCCTGATCATCTTCTGGATGGTTTGTCATGAAGAAATGATACCCCAAAGTTAAAAGAGTCATCGCGATTTTTTCAGGGTAAGACATTATGAAACTCAAAGACTTTTATGGTTTATCATCGATGACAGTTCACTGTTATGAGCTTAGGTTTTCATAAACCTTTGGTAGGTTGTGGCAAGGAATTCATCATCCATGTCGCTAGGGTTTGAGCTCCAGTAATGAGACACATGTAATTTTACATAGTCTGTCCAGTCTGGTCTTCTTGCATGGGCCTCAGGGTCTGGTCCAGCCTGAGCCTCATGTGCCTTTACAGGGTCTGATACAGGAATGCTTACTCCGATGATACGGTAGACGAGTTACTTTACCATTGATCTGTGTCCTCTTTAGGAGCAGCGGTTTCTGGTATCACTTTCTGTTCCTTTTCTGAATCAGATGTTGATGACGATTATTGGATCTCTTTTTCTGTTGTGTAATTTCAGGTGAGAAGGGGGTCAGTTCTCGGAATCAGGAGGAGTTTGATCACGTCTATTAAGGATAAAACTGATCAGTAGTTCTTTTCTATTTTTGACAGATTCGACCAGGGAATGAGGTACTTGTTCTTCAGAACTAGCCTTTCTTTCCCCCTACGTCATGTAGTTTGGAGTTGTTTCTAACACTAGGTCCTAGATCGTTATCTCAACAGAGGTGCGACCTTTGTGTAAAAAGGACGGATCTAAGCTAAGCTTGATAGCTCGATTCCAGGTCGTTGCTTCATCACCTACTCCTTCTCTCTTTTCTGAGGGGTTTCCAAACTCAATCTTAGCCAGCTTTAGATCAGGATCATCATCTTCTCTTTGCGGAATAGATTCTTGTTGAGCTGTACATCTTACTCGTCAACAAGTTGGAAGCAGGCTTTCCCTTTCTTAATTTCTGTGGAAGCTTACGCTTGGAAGGTTATCTTATGTCGGAGGAGGAAGCTGGCTGTTTCGTTTGAGTGGTGTGGTGGTTTGTAATTTGTAGGCTTTTTGGGTGTAGCACGCTGTGTGTTGAAATGGTAGCTTGCTTGCACTTCTTTGAGGGTATTTCTTTTTATTCTCAGCAACCTTTTCACATAGTGGATAATAAGAGGTATTGTTTGCCGGCTTATGATATCAAGGGCTCAGGGGAAATTGCCATTCCAAAACACTTCAACTGATCACTTTATGTGACGGAACTGAGATTTCCTAACGACATAATCATCTCCTGAGTGACTGAAGAGCAGAATCAGGACTCTCGATGGTGTTGTTTATTACTTGTCAAGTTCATAGATTATCACTTGGAAACACGTCCATACCGGATGTGGAGAGGAGTTACTTTCAATCTTTGGGTTTTCAGTCTTGGCTTTGTGGCTTGCTTTGTGTGAGAAAAATGGTCTGGATCCCTTGACTAAACTCTTCCATATCAGGCTCTGCATGATAATATTAGTTTGAGTGACGATCTCCCTCACCGCATTTTGCACGACTGGGTGTTGGGTTTTGTCAACTGCCAGGAGAAGTCTTTCTGTCAAGCAATGGTTGACAAGCATAGAAAATTGCCCTCAAGGTTTGATAAACATAATTGTCCGTTATACTGGAGACAAACTTCTCGGTTCAGGATATCCCTGTATTAACAAAGTCAATCACCGTGTCACCAGAGGACATGGTAACTCAAAATGGGTGAGCTGGGTTGCAGGAGTAATCGCTAATTACTTTTTGCAGATGATCAGGCTACTTAGATCGAACCAATTTTCATCATTTTGACAACTGTAAACCCAGTCTTCTAGTTTTATGACTTTGTTTTCAGAACTGTTGCAGTTGGTACTGTCTGCAGGAACATTTGCTTGAGGCAGTGAACTGTTGGAAGAAGTTGGTTATTACGCAAGGGCTGTCCCTGATATATGAAAGATGGGTTCTTTTGAAATCTTCTGTGCATTGTAAAGTAGTGTTGCTTTTTCCTGCTTGTTAGTACCACTGAGAGCGAGGTACAATCTGCTCATCTGTTCTTGTCAGGTGGTTAATGCTCGGGACATATTTTTTCTGCCATCGTATTTGCAATACGAGCATTTAACAAAAGACGACAAACATTGTAGAGAAAACGAGGTTAGAGATGACGTTAGCATTGATAAAAGTCATGTAACTGCGGGATGATTAAACAGTTGTAACTCTGGTTTGATTAAAATCTACTAATTAACCAACTGATCAATTACTTATTATCTAAGCCCGGATTGTGGTTGATTAGAAAAGTAACTGGGTCATTCGAAGGGGCCTTGATAGATTATTGGCTTCAAATGGTTCAAAAATATTGAAATTTAGCCCAAACCGTCGCTTGGTTGAATGCCAACTCGGTTAGGCGAATTGAGCAAACCGCCGCGAATATATTAAATAATTGACCAAACGCCGGAGAGATGGCGGTTTTACTTGTTGTTTAAAATAATAGAAAATTTTGGCAACCGTGTTTAGAAAACACGTTGTTTAGAAAAAACCGTCATATGGCATCCGCTGTTGGCAAACCCGCTGTTGGCAACCCGCTGGTTAGTTCAACCCACCGTTAAAGCAACTCGCTGTAGTCAACAGATGGTATTGTCAATCCCGCCGGTTAAAGCAACCTGCGGCAGTTTTTTGAGTAATTTTATAAATAAATAATAAAAATAAGCAATCACCATTAAGAAAAACAGCAAACTCGACGGTAAGAATTAATGGCAACTCCTTCACTAGGTTTTGAGATATAAAAACACACATCAAAACCTAATTCATATGTACTATGAATGGATTCCCAGCCTCTAACACACACCTTACAACACTACATTAGCATTTAAGGCAAAATACGGACCCTTAAATCTATTTTTTTCATACACCTTTCACTGTGTATTAGATCGATTCCTTTGATATGCACATATAATAAAATGATATAGATAAAGGATTATGATTATCTTTGGGAAAAACACTGAAATTATCGATTTGAGAAATCGTTCTTGGCGAGCGGGTTGCGACTGGTGATGTGTGTTGTGTGTTTTTATGTTGACCAGTTTTCGTGTTGTTTTTAACAAAATGGCAATCTCGCCGCTATTTATTTTTTTTTTTAACTTTCCTAAGTTACATACTTGGCAGATTTTGGTCCTTAGATTTCATTTCTTTTATTTCTTGTTTTAGTATTTCTAAGGCATTTCTAAGATTAGGCAATGGCCAATTAGTCCCTATTGTTGATAAGGCTAGGAAAACAAAGAGCAATTGCTTTTTATACCCTAAACATTACAACAATAGATAACTTATGACCTTTGATGTTAAAATTCATTAACTCCCCTTTAATATTAAACCCATTAGAATCAACAACCATCTAGATTAGCATTCTTTTATAGCAAAACATCAGTCTTTTAATCACCCTTAGATTTTTTCACATTCACTCTCCCCACACAAACAAGACCCAGTTTCTATTGGAAAGAGTGTAGTCGTTGATAGCGATGGAAAAGATCAGGCGAACATCTCCCCCATCATCATTGTATTACTTCAACTCTCCATTTTAAGCATGGATATAAAAGTAATCCATGGTAATCCATGCCCAGACATTAAACCGGGTTGCAATTTGAAGTAATTGCAAGCCTTTCAGTAATTCCAAATGACTTAAAATATAGATCCTAAGTATTTTATTAGACTTAAAATTTTGATAATAATTTAAATTAATTTTTTTTATGAACAAAGGATACTCAAAGGCATTTGGTTTACTCATCCTCTCCTTCTTGAAGACGTTTGAGAGTTTCAAGGGTCAAACTCTTCATGCCTAGGCGTGGAAGAAGAAATTCGAACTGTTCTCTTGGTAAGGCTTTGGTGAGAATATCTGCAAGTTGATAATTCGTTTCCACGAAGTAGAGTTCAACCACTCTATTTTCCACTTGCTCTCGGATGAAGTGGTGCCGTATGTCAATGTGTTTAGAGCGAGAGTGTTGGACGTTGTTACAGCAAAGAGCAATAGCACTTTTGTTATCACAGTACAGAGGAATTTTATTGAAGTTACAATACCGTTAGTCTTTGAGCTGTGATCGCATCCAAAGGATTTTGAGACAACATCCAGAATGGCGATGTTCAGCCTTGTAGTTGATATGCCGTGTCTTCGTAGTTTCTTTGATGACCAACTAACCAATCTTTCTCCAAGAAACTGAGCTCTTCCGGACGTCACTCCTTCTTGTATCTTGACATTTCCGCTGATCCGCATCTGCATAAGCTGTTAGTGACATGGCGTTGTCTTTCGGATACCAAAGACCCATGTTAATGGTTCCTTTCAAGTACCGAAAGACACGTTTGATAGCTTCAAAGTGCTTTTTAGTAGGCTTAGCCTGATATCTAGCACACATGCAAACAACGAATACAAGGTCGGGTCTACTGGCTGTAAGGTACATTAGGGAGCCAACCTATCTCTAAATCGGTTTGGTCTTCAACTGGAATCCCATTGGATCTCGTCCAGTTTATCGATCCACCATTGGTGTATCGACCGGTCAGAGAGATACATTCATATTTCTAAAGTTTCGAGAGCATATTCGCTTGGTTATAAGAATGCCTCCGGGTCTTTGAGAAACTTGAAGTCTAAAGAAAAAGGAATTTGTCCCATCAACGACATCTGAAATTTAGAGCTCTTCTTTTGAACATTTTGTTACAAGATTATGATCTGTTGATGGCAAAAATGGATGTCATCTACGTATATTTTGGAACATGTAGAATATGTTTGCCTGATTTGGTATGAATAACGTTGGATCCCACGGCACCCTAAAGAAATTGTTTTGCAATCAGGAACTTTGAGAGCTGTGTCATACCTACGCCTTGGAGCCTGCTTTAGCCCATAAAGAGCTTTTCTTCGACGATAGACTAGTGAGTAGGGATTTTTGGTCTTCAAATCCTTCAGGTTGAACTTGAGACTTCTTCTTGAAGATCACCATTCAGAAAAGCAGTTTTGACATCCATTGGTAGATAATCATGTTCTTGGTTGCCCGATATCCATTGGCCAATGAATATTCTGATGGCTCTATCCGATGCACTGGAAGCAACGATTCTTCAAAATCATACTTCCTACCCTGACGATCAGACCTTTGCAACTAACCGATCTTTGTTTTCAGTACATCACCATATTCATCAAGCTTCACTTTGTAGATCCACTTGAGAGCGATAACCATAACATAAATTGGGTGAGGTACTAATTCCCACACTTTAAGTCGATCAAATTCGTGAATTTCATCTTGCATAGCTTGAAACCAGCAGTCTTCTATCCGGCCATTTTGAAGTTCTGGGGGTTTCGACTTTGGACAGTTCAGTATGGCAAACAGCACTCAAAGCATCGGGATGCTAATGTTTTGGTTGAAACATGTCGAGAGGGTATGCCAACGATGTTATCTAGAGGATGATCTTTGGTCATTCTTTCTGATATGATCTGGACGGGTGTTACTTCGGTTGGGTTTCCGTCCTTGCATTAACATTCCCAGATGATGATTGTGCCGAACCTGGATCTCCAGTAACAAGGTTATGTGAGGGATGAAGAACATCGTGAATGATTGGGGTGTCTTCTTGAATGGGTTCTTCTGCAATTTCTTGATGTTGGACTGGAAGATGAATATCGGATGTTGACGATGAATCACTTGTTGACGGTGCATCTTGAGCAATTGTTGTAGACAAAGATGTACCTGGTGGGACAACTTGAGCATTAATTTCAGTAGCATAAGGTACTGGTTCATCAACTCGAGATTGTTCAAGGTGTTCATCAAACATTGGTTGAAATAACATCTCCAGCTCGTTGTCGGTTGGAGCGAGCCCTGAGTTGAGTTGTCCAGGGGTCTTCATGATAGGCTCGGGTCCTGAACTGATGCGTACAGGAGCCATTGACTGATGCATCTCATCGAATGTGACGTGAATTGTTTCCATTAATCGACGAGTTCTCTTGTTGTAGATTCTATAGCCCTTCCTGCTAGGAGCATACCCACGAAAATCCCAATGTCAGTTTGGCTTGAAATTTTCCTAGATTTTTCACTATCATTCTTAGGGATGGGCACAGGCCCAAAATACTCGAGAATTTAAGATCAGGCTTCTTCTATGTACAAGCTCATATAAGGGGTTTTGGTTTTTATGACGTGTATGAATTAGTGATCGGGTTTTGGGATAACAGGCAGTCACGGGGCTACAGCATTGCCCCATTGAAACATGGGAGCTTATCGAGAATACATCATTGTTAGTGCTGCTTCCACCATGTGTCGATTAGTCTGTCAACAACGCCATTTTGTTGCGGGTTCTCGGAACAGACTTTTGATGAAATATGCCAACACCTTCATAGTATTCAGACAGAACTTGGTTGACGAATTCCGTTCCGTTATCTGTGCGAATGAATCTGACTGTTTTGTTGAGGCCAACCTGTATTTGCTTAAGAAAGTTGGTGACAAACTCTGGAGTTTCATCCTTTGACCTCAAGAATTTTACCCATGTGAATCTTGAATAGTCATCCACGATGACTAGATGTTATCTTCTTTCCTTTAATGCTCTTCGACTTCTTATTGGACCGCACAGATCCATGTGAAGGGTATGAAGGACTTCCATATTTGTATTTCGATTATGGTCTGTGTGAGAATTTCTTGCTTTTTCTAGTTGACAGCTGAGCAAGGATGATCCTTTTCAAACTTCAATCTAGTAGACATCTAAACCAGCTCTTTGTCGAAGCAAGATCTTTTATTCGTGTCGAAGTTTAAATGGTTTAAACGACAATGCACAACCATGATTTGGACTTGGAGGCTTTGGGACATCAAGCGTTTATCGGAGAAGACTTCATCATTTCATCCATGGATATCGTGTACAAATTGGTGCTACGACTGCCTTTAAGTATGTCTGTACCATTAATATCACGAACAAAGCACGTATGCTTTCTGAAGGCCACTTCAAGATCAGAATCACAAAATTGCCCTACAGAGAATAGATTGTGTCCAAGTCCCTCCACGCAGTTATAACTTTGAGATCACTATGTCACCCATAACATAATCTCCACTAACCCATGATAGCTCTACGTGATCATTCCGATCTGCTGACCCGATGAACTTTTCCACCAAAATTCATGAGCTTCTTGAACGATCCCCGTCATATGTTTTGTGCAGCACTGAGTCCGGATACCTAAAAAAAAAAATGCATGACTGTACGACTGCATTTGAAAAACCGTCGTGTTTGGAGAGTTTTGGAATTTTCGGGTTCCCCAATTTTTGTTGGGGGTCCTTTTGGATAGCATATAGAAGTAGAACTTTTCACAGAAAGTTTAGTTAAATGGCACATTACGCCTAAGGCAGAAATTTCTTTCCTGTGGGTCTCTTGATTATCAATATCTGCAAATAGTTTTCCCATAGCTTTCCAAAACCGCTGGTCTTGGACAAAATGTTGTCAGACAGTTTGCCTTTTGGTTTTCCTGATTGCTTGGTCTTGTTTAAAATGTAATCAGACGTTTGTCTTTTGGTTTTTCCAGATTGTTTCTCCTTTATTCAGGGACATACTAACCGTGTGGGCGTAGCATTCACAGATTTCAAGATATTAATCAACATCATTTCATGACTTGCCGAAGTTTACACGATTCAGAATTCGAATTAATTACAACATGCTGAGACTAATGTAGAATCCAACTCGATTCCTTTTGTCCAAACTGACTTATTTGTCCTGAGGCGTATTTCACTTCCTTCTTATTCTCCTTACTTAGCAGGCAGGATCCGATTTTTTCCCTGTTGTATATGCTTCTAGGCTTTGACCCGCTTGCGTTAGTGGAATCGTTTACTCCTGTAGAGGGAAGCACAGGGATATTAGTCGTGATTCTCTGGTGCAATATTGTGTTTCTGTGTTGTTGCTAGAAGAGTTCCTGATTTATCACTAAACGTAACTTGTTTTCCTTGGAACAGGGTAAGGGAGCATTGTTATCTTTTCATTGAAACTTTTTGGGCAAGTGCCAATCACTTATTCTAACAATTCCTGAGATAATTATGTGTATCGGCTAAGCATAGTTAAGTAAATTTCAGTGGTTTTTACTTTAACTGTTTCTTTTAAAGGGGCTTCCTCTACAATTTCCCTAACCGTTTTACACTCTCCTTAAGATGGCCAATATTGTTCAATATGAGCACTTTATTGTTCTTAATGGGGACTATGGATGGGTTTATCGTCAATGGCATATCATGCCAAGGAGCAAGACTCTTGGATTTGACATAGTCACTAGTGAAACAAGGCTCTTTTGCTTCGCAATTGAGCTTTTAGACTCTTAATCTCATTAACATGGTAGATGTCTTTTCACTGGTTGTGAGGCCGCTATGATCTTAATTGAGTCAAACAATTCCTGGTAATGTTGGTTGACCTTTTCTAGTTCTACTTATCGCACTCCATTTGTAATTGAGTCTAAATATCAGAGCAGTGACATCTATAGCATTATAAGGCTCACGACTTCTGTCATTCACATTAGCGACTAGATCTTTCAAGTGTCTAATCACGTTATCTTTTTCTTGAATCTGATGTTCGAGATTCTTGATTTTAAAGAATGAGTTAAAATCAGGAGCTTCCTGTGATGCTTGTGACCTTTTATTATCAAAACTTTCTTGAAGATGTTGATACTTTAATTGCAGATTTAGGTATTCCCTTTCAAGTTTTGAAATAAGTTTTGACTCATCATATAACTGTAGAACTATGTCTTGGCTTCAAGATCTGAGTCAAGCCGTGATTTTTCCACATCTACAGCAGTTGAGTGACAAAACAATTAACAAATCAGATTTTCATTTTCAATGAGAGGCTTTTCTTTTCAATTTCAGAACATTGTTAGTCTACAGTATTCTTGCTCCATTCGTTATTCATTTGATCAAAATTTTCTTCATTCTTTAACCTCTTTAAAGAGGGCTGTTTGACTCCAAACAAAGTTGTTCTTTAATGAGTTTGAAAATTGGAATAACTTCAGTGAGGTGGTAACATCTTTCGTTTTTGCTCAAAACCTCTTATCCCCATCTGTAAAGACCTGATGGGGTGATTCTAGTTTTGCAAGTTTTGTCAAATTCAGTAAAAAGTTGTGTGAGTACATAAAGATTAATCTTCACTTGACTTTTAGTTGGAAGAATTCTGGGGACAAGCTTGACAGGAGTATTGGGTGGATACACTGTCAATGCTGAAATTGGTTTTGGAGCTAAGGTCTCAGCCTTTTTCCTGTTGTTGTCATCTATGGACCAAAATATCTGTTCTGGGGTCAGATTTCTTTGGGGAGCAAAGGTTGCAAGAAAGTTCTCTTTCGAGTAATCGGGTGGGGCAATCCTAACTTTATTTTCCACACATAGAGGGCTTTGCATTTTCAACAGCATTCTTTTCCTAGTTGTCTCAGCTAACTCACGCGTATCCTCTGAGTCATGTATGACAGTGGAGTGTCTATGATTAGTAGTGACAAGGTACGTGTCCATTATACAGAGCAGATGAGCTTGCTTTGCACTGAGCAAGGACATACGGGATTTTGTTAGCCTATTGTACCCCTTGTGCTTTTCATCATAAAATGATTTTGGTTTACACATCATGTGACTGTTTGACTAGACTGATATGTTATATAATCTATCTTTCAATTTTCTTTTAGCCTTTTTAAGTCAAAAAAACTCTTCAAGGATTTTCGTCTCTCTTTTTGTTTTAAATTCCTTATTCAAAAGTGTTACTTCTTTTGTCTATTGACTTATAATAGTCAACTGTTAGAACTAAGAAGTATTTGTTGTGAATTGAAGTTCGTCTTTAAAAGAAGTTTCCTTTCTGTTTTCGGTCTCGAGTTGATTTATTCTCATTTGATCATCAATGTTTTCGTTCTCTATCAGTGAATTCACTTTGACCGTTTTTCTTATTCCCCGACCAGTTCCTTATATCTCGCAAGTTCAGAGGTCACTGAGTCATTCATTACCATGTCTGGCTTATTTGTTAATCTACTTTGTACACCCTGTTCATGCATTTCATCAAGAATAGACATTAGTGCATCATTTCGTACAGAAGATGCATTACATTGTACAACATGTTCTTCGTTGTCTTCCACATACTGATCATACGGAATAATATTACTATCACTCGTATAGTCAGCATCAGAGTCAACAACGTAGCTGTGTTGTACATCGTTTTGCATCTCGTGTACTTCATGATACTCATCCATATGATCTACAAAAGCATCATGATCTTGTACCTCAAATGGATTATTCGAGTCATATGATGGCCCGGCTTCATCGTAGATTGGATCTTCAGATGTGAGGCTTGCCATGAACATGGTCTGTGAAGTGGGACCCTCATCAACATCAGAGTCGAATGCATCACATTCATCAGCTTCAAAGACATGGTCCACATTGAGTGCCAAATCATTCTCGGGTGAATCATCCACATCATCATCAACGTTGGTAACCTGTTCTCCTGCAAGAAACAACGACTGTTCTTCATCCAGTACTGCACCACTCTCCTGGGCTTGCATTAGTAGCATCTTGTCCTTGAAGTAGTCTGAATCTTGAAGTCGCTTTGGCCTTGGACATTCTCGTGCTATGTGCCCTAGTCCGTTACAGTTGTAGCACTTGATGGGTTTCGCTTGACCAGGATTAATAATGCCTCCTCTGTTCTGACCTCCTACATTCCCAGCTACACCATTTCCTCTTGCATTGTTTCTCTGAAATGGTCTTCCTTGATTATTCGCATTGTATCTTCCACGGACATCTTGAACCACAACTTTCCCGTCTTGAACCATAGCTTTGTTCCTTGCATTAGACGACGCTCTAAGTTGATTGTTTGTTTGAGGAAGATGTGATTTGTACGATTGAGTGAGGAGGGCAAGTGAGTTGGATAAACTTTCAATCAAGTTTTCTGTTGAAGAACTTCCTGAGTCCAGTTGAAAGTTGTCAGCAGGATATGGTTCTTTTGAGGATTGAGGAGACTTGGATGATTGTGTTGGATACTGCTGAACTGAGGCGTCCGACACTAGTGCCAAAGGATCATTATTTGGTTGACTGAACCTTTCCATCATAATTCTGTTCTCATTAGCATGCACCTCATGTTGCTTTAAGTAGGCATACAACTGATCAAAGTTTGACTCTTTCAAACCTCTGTTAAGTTTGACTTCAGTTATGAATCTACTCCACTCTGGTAGCATGTTGTTCACGAATTTAGAATTAAGCTGCATTCTAGACATGGTCATCTTGATGTTCCTCATGTCATTGATGAGCTTAGTGAACCTAACATAGTAAACTTGTATGGTTTCTCCTTTGATTTGACTGAACCTTTCAAACTCATCGTATATTTGAGATTCCCTGTCATCCTTTGTCAGCTCAGAACCTTCCAGTATCATCTTCACATTCCAGAATCATCTTCACGTTTTCACAAATGTCTTTAGGCTCAATATAGTGATTGATGAGTGATTAGATGTCCTTTGGTATACCCTGAAGTAGGATATTGGTTGCACGAGGTAGCTTTATACATTTCCTTTTCTTCAGCCGAAAGGTCGTTATGGACTCTATCACGTATGGGGACATTGATTGAATACTGCACCCTCGGTTCACTCCAGTTATAACATCTGAGGACGTTACCATCTGTAATGGTCCTTCTTTAATGGACTTCATTATATTATCTCCATTATCATTTCCTAGAACAGGGTCACAGGACGTATAGTTGGTGCCAAGATTCAAATGTCTCATTCTATCAAGCATTGGTGGCGTGTATCAGAACTGCCACACTGGATGTCTTCTTGCATAATTAGACATCTTGTATTATTTGATATTGATATGTTTTGATCGTTCAATTGATTAGTGAGTGTACGTTAAAAGAGGTGAGGTTAACGTTTTCGTATTTTGTTATGTGTATTAAATCCCGAGTTTTGGATATTTCAAATTTCGAAGACAGAAGCTCAACTCGCCGCAAAGGCTACCAAACCGCTGCAAAGAAATAAGGCAACTCGCGGTGGATTTTAAGGCAACTCGCCGAACACAACTCTGCCAAGCAACCCGCCGCGAAGAGATAAAGATAACTGCCGGTGGAATTTTATGGGTCAACTCGCCGAAGTCCAACTCGCTGCCAAGCATCCCAGACGCGAAGAATATTTCATCAAAACGCGTTTAGAGTTTTCAAAACCGCCAGAGTTTTCTTAGAAATTTGCAATTAAAATATTCATCCCGCTGATACTGTTCAAACGCTGGTAAGCAAACCGTGCTTACACCTAAGCTAAACCGCGGTAACCTCTCATCGCTGCGTAGTAACACACGCCTCTTTGGAGCAACTGCCACACTAACGCAACCCGCCGTGTGTTCAGAGGGTTTGGTAAACTACTTAATAAAATAATATTTTTCAGCAAAAACGCCGTGTAGGAAATTCTTGCAATTCTCAACGAAGAACACGAGTTTTTCACACAAAATCACTATAAATCACCCTTTTGATAACGATTTTTGCTTGATTTCTTTTTGCACAACACAATAAATAAGGTAATAGCTACTAGAAACACCCACAAACTTTGTCAATAAAACAACCAAATTCAGAGATCATTAAAAACGAGCTAGTGCTTCCAAAGGTACACTTTTTGATCTAAATCAAGAAAGAAATCGCACATACACACCGATTAAATCAAACCCATTACTCTGATACATTGTGGTATATCCGTATATCAATAACACGGGGTCGATTCTTGGATCGGGCTAGTTTCTAACAAAGAGGTGAAACACTATAAGAGAGAATATTCTAAGAGAGAAGTGTTTTCTTTGTAAATGAAATTATGACTAGCTTTGCTCTTTTTTCCAAAGTCTGGAAGGGGCTTATTTTATTAGTACTTACAATATAGGGTATTTGTACCCGACTATAAAACCGAAAAATGTTACTATTAACTATTAAACTATGAGCTATAATAACAGTAAAAATACATCGGCGGTGACGAGTTTTTTTCTAATATCTAAACAAAATTTAAAAATAAATTATGATCATACCGGACTCGAAAAACTAGTATTAATAGCGTCTCAAATAGATAGGAATGTATTGACTAGCACAAAAACTCTCAAAATTTCCACCTAAAAATGTGAGGTTCGCCTTTATGTTCTTTAGGAATTGGTTTTCACATTTTTGATACCCAAGATAATTTATACCTTTAGCTTTCTTGAGTTAAGGTTCGAATGCAGTCATATGTGTCTATTCCGTCGTTATGGATGTGTACGTATGGTCTTTGTCGCCTTTTCTGGAGCGTTGGTATCGGTATTAAATTATATAAGTGTACCGGTAGTATATTAAATTCTAGAACTTGTTTTTGTGATGCATCCCGAGACCGCTTAGTAAGTATTAGGATTTGCTAGATAAGAGGCACTAGGTTAAACCCATGTTTAAAACTATAAATTGTTATTATGGTCACCATGACTTATATAACGATCCCACACCCTTGCCACTGCACTCATTTTTAGTGACAGGATACCCAGTACAACCCTCTGAGCCAATCCTTTTCACGGTTCTCGTAATTTTTTGGTTAAGCCGGACTATTAATGAAGAGAATTATCACCCTTGAACCAATTGTTACACCCAAATCACCTTAGCCTACCTTGTATGTACTCCTTTTAGTACATTATTGTTTTAACCCAAGTTAATTATTTGAGTACACGGTTGCTAAGTCCTTATCCTTGTAAATACTGTTTTGGGACGAGTGGGATTCATGGTAGTATTCATCTTATGAAGAATTAGGGAAGAAGTAATTTATTACCCCCAATAGAGCTCAATAAGCTCCATGTTATGTTGATTCGTCTCAAATTGGGTCATAAGTTAGATTGTAAATAATCGAGTATGTAAAAGTCCAAGTGTAGGGGTATATTTATAAACCCCCATGATGTATTATATGTTTAAGCAATGGCAAGACAAAAGTGTACCAAAAAATGTATATTAAAAAAGAAGTGAAAAAAATATACGGGCTGCCATTTGCTTATGTCTATGTTTATATTAGAGTCAAGAAAAGAAAAAGAAAGAGATTGGTGTAGAGTTTTGTAGAGTTTGTATATCTTTGTTTGAGTCTTTGGCTTAGCAACCAAACCAACGTGTATTCTTATAAATAATTAGCTAACCCTTCCACTCTAAATTCACCCAAATCCACCTAAATATATCTCATCCATTTCCGTTTCTGTTAATGTTATCTTACACCTACACCCCACAACCCTTTGAAAAGACCTCTTTGACAGTAATGAATAATACTTGCGCCTAGCGGTGGAGGTTTGATCCTTTACCAAGCCTATGGTAATTTATATGCTATGACAGGTAATGAGTGTTGATTTTCCGTTTCCCATAGTTGTTATAATTTATTATACACCCGAGTGAAAGAGAGAATCCCAAACACTTATGTGAGGTGCTAGTATATACTTTCCGTGCTTTTAATTACGAGGTCTAGAAGGTTGTGTTGTAAAATGCTTTTAAAGAGTAGGTTAAATGACCCTAATACTGCTATTGTCTAGGTAGAAAAGCCCATTTGCTTGAGGACAAGCAAATCCCAAGTGTAGGGGTATTTGATGAGGTGTCATTTTATACACTATTTCGGGGTCATTTAACCCCTTAAATCATGCAAATATGCCTAGATTATGTGCTTAATCGTTTGTTTTTAGGTTTTTAGCACTTGGATGGCTTTTGGAGGAAATACACGTGACTTGGGCTCATTTGGAGAAGAAACGGACAAGATTACGGACCTACACCAAATCTCTTGAAGATTTATGCATACAGTGCGTGGAGACGGCGTCACAGGCATAAAGCGACGCCGTCGTGATCTATATGGTGACGGCGTCAGGAATCTCGCGACGGCGTCAGGACGTGGCCGACTTAAAGAGGATCTAGAATCATCTACGTGGCGACGGCGTCAGGATTTCAAAGCGACGCCGTCGCAGCGATTTTCCTATATATATTAAACCGAAATTAGGGTTTTAAGTGTGTAACTTTGTATAATTTTAGGGAGACGAACCCTAGTCGTTTCAACAGCTTTTAAGGTCATTTTTAGGGCCTCAAAACCCTATTGTAACTACCTTTAATCCATGTTTTAATCAAGTAAGATTATCTATCATTAATCATTCAATATGTCTATGTGTTGTGTGATTGATTTATATTCTTGCTTTATCTTTAACATGCTAGGCTAAACCCTCCTTTGTATTTACTTATGATTGCATGAAACTTAGGTTGTAGATCCTTTTGATGTTGCTTCTTGTTGATGAATGTGCGTGTTAGGCTCTAGAAAACTAGCCATAAGATATTAAATTGGCATAGACGTCTAGGGAAACGCGAGTAGTGTAGAAAGGATACCATCGGTAACAGTCTTCATACTACCTTACCCCTAATATGGTTGATCCCTCTTAAGTTATTTCACATGCATTTAATATACTCTTAGGGGCCTTGTAATAGTCTTCATACTACCTTACTTGTGCGTTGCCCTAACGAAATATTAAATAGACGGCGGGTTCGTGTAATCCGTTCATGACCTAGGAAATACTTACACAGATCATCACAAGTGTGACAAGGCAACAGATCTAGGAGAAGCAATCTGAGGAGTAGTGCATGATTAGGTAAATACATCTTTTTATCATAAAGTTATCACCAGTAGTATAGATTATAATTAAGTTTAATTATCAGTTAATCAAACCAACCTCTCAAATCATGATATTTACCTGCTTTCTTATAAATATAAAAACACAAAAAGAATCTTCTCTCAACCCCGTAGAATTCTGTTAGACCGTGTTCGAGCCTTCCCAACCTATTCCCCTAGAGAACGATAACAACCCCCGAGTCTTGCCTATACTACACTACAACGATTAGGTACACTGCCTAGGGAGTTGTAAAACTTCATGTAGAAGTCTTAACGACACCCGCATCAAGTTTTTGGCGTCGCTGCGTGGGGAATAGTTAGGTTTCGATCATTGTTTAACTTAGTTCTACTCGCTTGATTCCTATCAAGTGAGAATTTTAATTCCAGTACATTAGCTTTCTTGTAGTCTATCTTTTCTTTGTGTTATTTGTTTCGTAATCCATTCTCGTCAACCACCATAGGAGACACGAATCCTATCCGTACTCTTGGAGATTACTCCAAACCTAGCCACGAGGGCTACAGGAATACCATTGAGCTCCCCGTAGGGAACAATGTGGTGCCTCTTCGATCCGACACCATCCGATTGGTGCAAAACGAATGCTCATTCCATGGACTTCGGTCTGGAAGGGGATTTGTCTGATGATGAAATAAAAAAGGCAGTTTGGGATTGTGGGTCTGACAAATCTTTAGGTCCTGATGGATTTATATTTGAATTTTTAAAAAAATTCTGGCCCCTAGTTGGTGAAGACGTGTCAAATGCAGTGAAGGAGTTCTTCGACTCGAGTATTTTACCCCATGGCTATAATCCCTCGTTTATTGCTTTAATCCTAAAGGTGTTAGATGCTAAACACCTTACTGATTTCCGTCCTATTAGTCTTATTTGATTCCAATATAAAATTATTGGAAAAAATTTAGCTAATCGTCTTAGATTTATGATAGACGAGCTTATTAGCCATGAGGAGTCTGCCTTCATTAAAGGTAGACAGATTCTTGACGGGCCTCTTATTCTTAACGAGATTGTTTCTTGGTGTCAATCAAGGAAGGAGAAATATCTTTTGTTTAAAATCGATTTCCAAAAGGCGCTTGATTCGGTTAGATGAGATCATCTTGATGATATCCTTGGTAAATTTGGCTTCAGTAGTAAATGAAGAGGGTGGATTTGTGGTTGCCTTTGTAGAAAACTAGAAGGGGGGTTGAATAGTTTTACCGATTAAAATTGTTTTTGAAAAATTGATTTGAGTTTATGTGAAGTTAATGATATTGATTGACAATATGATATATGAAGTAAATATATAATGCAAGCAAAGAAAGAGTATGTAAAGAGATAATCGAGACACACGCGTTTATAGTGGTTCGGCTACAAGAACACCTTCCTTACCCTACTCCACTCCCCGAGTCACCTACTCGAGAGTTCGTAAACACTAATCACCAATCTCCTTTAACCGGTGGAGAAGCCTCAAAACGTAGCTTACACCTTTTAAAATACTAGATTCTAACAAAGGTAGAATCAACCCAATGCAATCACATTTCTTTTACAAGGATGAGGAATGATAATACAACTACTAAATGATGTACAGATACAGCAAAGTGATCTTGATGAAATAATGGAGATGCGAAACAAGATTGCTTGAACTTGATCATCTCGTATGCTATTTTGGCAATTTATTCTATTAAGAGAATTACCTACAAATGATTTATGACAACTATCTAGATCTGAAAACAAGAGAGAGATTAAAATGAGAATGGGTGAGTAAAACATGAGAAATAGCTTGGTATTTATAGGCAAAAACTGTACTGTAGCCCGGTTCCGTCGGTTCCTTTGTAGAAGGGAACCGGCTAGTGTAAATACATGGAACCGGCATATCCTGTAGCCTGGTTCTAGGCGGTTCCTTTTACCAAAGGGAACCGGCTAGTGTAAAATGATGGAACCGACATTCTGACAAAAAATCAAAATTTTAGATTGTCAAATCTTGAAATATTTTGTGTAATCTTGGTAGATTTGCCTAAGATATGGAGAGGTGATTGTCACCTATGATGTAAAATATTTCAAATAATATTTACATAATTTCCAAAATAAAAGTCTAAGTTACTTAAAAGAAACCGTATGTGAAAAATGTATGAATGGTTTAAAATAAGAGAACTTATTGATCTAAGACTTGTGCATTCTAGATTTTTACTTGTAACGATTTTATGAATTGTTATCGACAAAACACGAGAAAATCGTAAGATAGAAATAAATGTTTTTACCGGTTTATTTATATTAACAATCTCCCCTTTTTTGTTAATGACAAAACATAAAATTGTTGGAAGTAAAAATTAGAGCATGAAGTTTTAGATTGAAGACCTTTTACTTCCCTTCTCCCCCTTTTTGTCAAAACAAAAAGAACGACGAAGAAGATCTAACTAAAAGATTCAATGATGTAAGTACAATGGATAAAAATTGATTCAAAGATAATCAAATGCAATGGTATAAGTATGAGTCAATCCGAAGCGAATCGAATGCAATAATGAGAGTTAATTCGGATAGAATCAAAATGTATTGCTCCCCCTTGACGAAGGAATCCTCTAAAAGGGGGAATTAAATCACCCAATTGTATGTAATGCTACAAAAAAATGTTAGTGAATCAGTTTAGTGCAAGCTCCCCTTTCTTTGAGAGTACCTACAAAAAATGTTAGAAGCAAGAGACAAAACTTGCTACTATAGAACCGGCATAGCCGGTTCCTTTTCACGAGGGAACCGACCTTCTATAATGGAAGGAACCGGATCCTGTGCAAAAGGTCAGCAGTTTGACTTTATAAACATAGACAAATATCATTCAAGAATCATAATCACAAGTAATATGTAGAATAAACATCCTTGTAATAAAACAACAACTATTTTTGTGACCTTAAGTCACTTACAAAAATAGAGAAAAATAAGAACAAGGATCAATTCTTGAAATAAAGAAAATTACAACATTATTTTTATTATTCTACTACTCCTAAAAGATTCTAAGGGAAGTTTTGGTGGGAGAGGATGTTCGCAAAACATCTCATGAGTAAGAATGGGGAAAGCATTGTTTGAGTTTAATGGCGGAAGATGTGGCGGCAATGGTGGAAGAGGTGGTTCCATGACAGGAAGAGGCGGTGGTTGGTTAGCCAAACGCTCGATAGTATCAAATGAGGGTTGTGGCGGGTTGGCGGTTCGTGGTGGTAGATCCTCGAGTTAATCGAAGAATGGGTGGGGTGATGTGGTAGGAGTAGAAAAGATGAGCTCAACAGGCTCTAAGTTTATTGCTACCGGAGAGTTTTGTTTAGAGGGTTGCGATGGTGCCGGCGGAGGAGAAGCCAATGGAGGAGGAATGAGCTCAACGGGCTCTAATTTTATTGCTACGGGAGAGTTTTGTTTGAAAGGTTGTGATGGTGTAGGCGAAGGAGAAGTTAATGGTGGAGGAGTTGTTTTGGGAGTGTTCAAGAGATGACATGGGGAGATTCCCCATGAAATAATTAGGGAAAGTGGTGGAAACACAATAGGGCTTGATGGTGGAGTCGTTTGGTAGTAAGTGAGTAGAGATAAGTTTTTATATGGTGGAGAAGCGGGTCGAGGATTGACTAAGCAACAAGCACGGACACTTATTCGAGAGGTTCTTTTGAATGCGTTAAGATTCTTTTTGTCATTGTTTGACTTCGACATGGTTAAGGTTAGTAAAATTCTTGAAAGATATGGATGAAAGGGTGTTTGGAACAAGGGAGCTATTTATAGAACACATCTTATAGAATTAAATGATTTATCTCCCAAATTGGGTAAAATCCTAATGATTAGATTTTGTAGAAGATCAAACTTCTATAGTCTAGCAATAGGTAAAAAACCAAAGTAGATTTGTAGTTAAAATTTGTTATACACAATCCATTATCCAGCCAGTATTCTGCCGGTACCTCTGCATTGTGGAAACATAGCCCCCCCCCTTCGTTAGTGAAGGGAACCAAAGTTGTCTGTTTGTCGACACAAAATGAAAAAGGCAAATAATGTTTGATTAATGAGTGAAGGCAATGCAAGAGATGTTTTAGAAACATTTTTAAGTCATTAGAAAGTTCTAGTGTGTCCTAATAATGTAAACCATGTGGCAGGTCGATTATCGTGACTCAAAAGAAAATTTAATTTGAGATAACCCTGAAAGTCTCTTGATTTGATGTAGCTACGATTGAACGTACCCGGAAAGACATATTGATTATGTATTACCTTTAGCATTCAAGAGACATATGTTGTGATGTATGAATGAAAATATTTTTATTTTGTATTAAACAATGCAAGAAAAAGTTTTATGTGTGTCCTATTCGTGAGAAAGTTTTTTAAAATTTTTGTCACATTCAGGTATTAAGTGATGTAAAGAGAGTTTTAACTATGCATATGCTAAATAATTGTAGCATAGTAATGAAACATGTAGTAGATTGATTTGAAAATTCCTAATGGTTTATATTTTGAGTGTGAAAATAATTCCTAGACTCAAAAAGAGAAGAAAAGAATAATGCAATTTAATATGATGGCAAAATCGCCGTGAAATAAAAGGACCAGTTGGTTGAGGCGGGGGTTGCAAAGTCTATGGTCAAGACATATACTCACTCCACGGAGTACTATATCAAGATGCGAGTTTCTATGTATACTCCTCCCGTAGTAATGGCTTATAGACCTAAAAACTAGTAGACGTATCATTTTAAAATTTTTATCAAGCATTTGTTCCATAAGCCAAGACCTAGTCCTAAGAAGTTGAGAAGGTCTCATTTGAAGACGGCTTCAGTAAGATATCGGCAATGTTGTCTTCGGAGGAGACCTTCTCAATTGAGATGTTTTCTTTTGGGACATTATCGCGAAGGAAGTGATGTCGGATTTCTATATGTTTGGTACGGGAATGGAGAACGAGGTTCTTACTTAGGTCGATGGCACCTTTATTGTCACAAAGGACAAGTACATCATCTAATTTGATATCATAGTCTACTAAAGCTTGTTTCATCCAAAAAGCTTGTTGACAAGCTTTTTTCTTGGTGGATACATACTCGGCTTCGGTGGTGGAAATGGCTAGGGCGGTTTGCTTCTTGGAGAACCACGATATGAGACAACATCCCATGAATATGCACACACCGCTTGTACTTTTGCGATCGACATAGTCTCCCGCATGATCGGAGTCAGCGTATACTACGGTTTCTACTCATGTTCCTTTGGGATACCATAGTCCTAAATGAGTTGTTCCCTTAATATATCTAAAAATCCTTTTTACAACTTCGAGGTGTGAAGATTTGGGATCTTCTTGAAAACGGGCGCATAGACAAATACTAAACATGATGTCCGGCCGACTAGCCGTTAGGTAGAGAAGGCAACCAATCATGCCATGATATTTTGTCTCGTCAACGGATTCCCTGTCTTCGTCCCGGGTGAGTTTGGTTTCGGATAACATAGGAGTTTTGATGGGTTTGGATTCTTCTAGACCGAATTCTTAAGCATTTTTTTGATGTATTTAGATTGGTTAAAAAAGATGCTATCTTCTAGTTGCTTGATTTGTAAATCAAGGAAGAAATTCAATTCACCCATCATGCTCATCTCAAACTTGTCGTGCATGATTTTAACGAAATCATCACAAAGGTCTTAACAAGTTGATCCGAAAATGATGTCGTCCACATATATTTAGACTATAATGATATGTGAGTATCTTTTCTTGGTAAATAGAGTGTTATCTACCAATCCCATTATGAACTTATGATCGAGGAGGAAGGTTATGAGTCTATCGTACCAAGCTTTGGGTGATTGTTTAAGACCATAAAGAGCCTTTTTGAGTTTGAATACATTATTAGGCTTTTCAAAATCGACAAAACCGAGAGGTTGAGAGACATAGACTTCTTAGTTTATAAAACCATTTAGAAAAGCACTTTTGACATCCATTTGAAAATGCTTGAAGGAGGATTCTTATAGAATCTAGCCTTGCTACGGGAGCATAGATTTTATCAAAATCTATTCCTTCTTGTTGGTTGTATCCATGTGCGACAAGTCTAGCCTTGTTTCTAGATACTACACCATTTTCATCTAATTTATTTTTAAAGACCCATTTAGAACCAATTACGGTTTGGTTTTCGGGTGGAGGAACAAGACACTAAACATCATTAGTTACAAATTGGTTCAATTCTTTTTGCATAGTCATAGTCCAACTTTCGTCTTTAATGGCTTCTTTAATGTTTTTAGGTTCTACGGAAAACACGAAATAAAAGAAGTTGCTTTGCTTTTGAACTTGAGATTTTAGAGTTCTCTCATTTAGCTTTCCTATGACCGTTTTTATGGGATGATCTTTAGATTCTTTGATATTCATAATTTCTTTGTTTAATGGTCCATTTTCCTTTTCTTCTATATTTTCTATTTGATTTTCTACGATTTGGCTTTCGATTATATCATCATCTACTAAAGGTGATGATTTAGGAGGTGGACTTTCGTCGAATCTTACATTTAAAGATTCTTCGATCCTCATGGTTTCTTTGTTTAGGATTATATATGCCTTACTATTAGGAGAATAACCAAGAGAGACGCCTTTGGTTGATTTTAGGTCGAATTCAGTAAGATAATCTTTAGTGTTAAGAATAAAGCATTTACTACCGAATACTCTAAAATATTCTAATGATGGCTTTTTACCTTTGAAAAGCTCGTAAGGAGTTTTTCGAGGAAAGGTCTAATTAAAATTCTATTTAGGATATACGTGAAGGTATCGACGGCATTACACCAAAATGTTTGAGGGATAGATTGCTCATTAAGCATAGTCCGACTCATTTCTTTTAAAGTCCTACTTTTACGTTCAACTACCCCATTTGATTGTGGAGTATGTGGAGCCAAAAAGTTGTGGGTGATACCGTTAGCATCACAAAATGCTCCAAATTGTACTTCATTATCAAATTCCTAGCCATCATCCGTATGTATTGAAATAATGGGACAACCCTTTTGGACTTGAATTTTCTTACTCAAAATTTCAATGTAGTCGAAAGCTTCATTTTTACGTTTCAAAAATCTAGTCCAAATATATCTTGAGTGGTCATCAACAATGACCAAAGTATAGAAGTTACATACATAACTTTTAACGGCCGATGGACCAAATAAGTCAAGTTTAAACCATGTTTTCAGCCTTATGGCTTGCATGTACTCGTTTTCTTACGTTACAAGCGTCACAAAAATGATTTTCAAATTTTAGCTTTGGTAAATTTCTAACAAACTCCTTAGATGATAGTGATTGAATAAGTCGCATATTGGCATGACCCAATCTTTGATGCCATAAGGTCGAAGTATCATCTATTAAGGCTAGACAAAGACTATCTTTAGGTGAATTCTCTATTTTTATTATATAAAGACCATTTTTCCTAATCATGCTTCCTATGGTAATGCTGTCTTTAAGGATTTCGTTACCGGTTTCACTTAAGAGGACTTTCCACCTTTTATCACATATTTGACCTATGCTAAGCAAGTTGTAACTAAGATTTTCTACATGACTAAAATCATGAATAGTTAGAGAGTTATGAGTAATCATACCTTTGCCGATGATCTTGCTTTTAGTGTTACTACCAAACACTACATTACCTCCATGTAGAGCTATATAGGTTGAGAAGAGATCTTTATTACCCATCATATGTCTTAAGCATCGGTTATCTTTTATCCATTCATCGGGATCTAATTTGACTTTAAGGCGTACCTAAGATCATAAAAGAACTCAAGCATTTGGTCCCCAATATCTCATGGGTTCGTTAGCGTTATACATGACGTTTGGTTGGTTCATGTATGGGTATGGTGGACAAGGTCCCCAAGGATTAAATTTAGGTGGTTGTAATTGATATCCTTGTTGTGTTGAATAGTTCCAACCAACTTGGTGGTAGTCACTTTTAGGGTATAAAGAGTTTGGTCTCCTATGGGACGTTTTGGGTCGTGTTTGGATTTTGCTTCTTCCAAGTCCTTGACCAAGTTTTAAAACCGGTGTTTGTTTCACATTCTCTACAATAACATTTGGTAATATTTTCTTAGTTATTTGTACCAAACTAGTTCTTTTAATTAATTCTGAATCTAAAATTCCACAAACCTTTACAAGTGGTCGGTTCCCTTCATTTGAATTGGTCGGTTCCCTTCATTTAAACTGGCCGGTTCCCTTGCAAAGGGTACCGGCTCTGCCAGTTCTACAGTGGGTGTTTTCCCACTCTTGACCTATTTTTCATGTTTTTACCTCCCTAGTTGAAGCTCTATCTTCTGTGAATCCAAGGCCCTTTTTATCTTTTTGTGATCTTTGATTTTCAATCATTTCTTGCAAGAAATGACTACTATTTTCAAACTTAGCTAGTTTTAAGGAAAATGACCCAATCTTGGAATGGAGTTTAACACAAGATTCACATTCTACGCTAATTTCCTTATTTTTCTCGACTCATTCTAACCTATTTTTAAGATCACAAATATCGTTGTCTAGGATTTCATTTTTAGCTTTTAAGAGTTTGTTTTTGTTTATTATCCTAAGACGAATTTTGCATAACTTGTTGTACTCATTTTGCAATGACTCGCTATCTAAAGATGCGCTACTATAATAGAGAGTGTTTGAAAGTGCCTCTTTGTTGTCAAGTGCCATGAGATAAATTTAGTCCTTTTTGGAGTCTCCCTCTTCTTCACTGTCACTCTAACATCCTCTAATAAATGTCTTTTGGTCGTTAAAGGAGTGTTTGGGACAATCACTTATGAAGTGATTCGGATCACCACACTTGAAACATCTTCGTTCCTCCTTCCGTTTCTTCTCTTCCTTTACTTTTTGGAAGTTCTTCTTGTCGTCATGTGGTTATCGAAAGTACTTTCCTCTTCTTCTCAAAAATTTCTTGAAATCCCTTACTGCCATTGCATATTCTTCATCAATACTACCTGAACAAGAGACATGTTCGTCACTTGATACTTTCTTTGCTTTTCCTCATCACTACTAAAAAATTTCTTGAAATCCCTTACCGTCGTTTCATATTCCTCATAACTACTACCGAAACAAGAGACTTCTTCGTCACTTGATACTTTCTTTGCTTTTAATGTTACAGATTTGTATTTTTCCTTCTTGTTTTTAGATGTCTCAGAGTCCTTCTCAAGTACTACCTCATAGACCTTTAAGTTACCGATGAGTTCATCTCGAGGTAGTGTTGATAAGTCATTAGATTCTTCTATTGTTCTTACCTTCAGACGCCACCTAGTAGTGAGAGCCCATAAAAATTTCCTAACATGATTACGACTTGAAAAAGAATCGTCAAGTGATTTTAAAGATGTAATAATAGTATTAAATCTAGCAAATGCGCAATCAATAGTTTCATCATCAGAAATAGTAAGTTCTTCATATTTTTGAACAAATAAATCTATTTTGTTATCCTTAACTTGTTTGTTACCTTGATGAGTAATTATAAGAGAGTTCTAAGCATCTTTAGCGGTTTTACACATGAAAATTCTTTCAAATTCTTTTTTAGGTAAAGCATTGTATAAAACCATTTTTGCCTTATCATTTTTAGAAAGCATTTTCTTGTGAGTCTCTTCTAAGTTCTCATAAGGAATTATATCTTTCTTACCGGTATCCTCATTTATAATGGTAGGCTTGTAATCACCATAAATTATAGCATGCCAAAGATCAATATCTTTAGACTTCACATAGGTTTCAAACCTATTTTTCCAATATATAAAACTATCAGCCTCAAAGAGAGGTGATCTTTGCATAGATTGACCCTCTTTGTAGTTTTCCGAATCCATATTATCGTTTAGAGATATAAAATACAATATATTTTAAAAACTTTGGTAACCTTGCTTTTGATGCCAATTGTGGAAACTTAGAAGGGGGTGTGAATAGTTTTATCGATTAAAATTGTTTTTTCAAAAATTGATTTGAGTGTATGTGAAGTTGATGATATTGATTGATAGTATGATATATGAAGTAAATATATAAAGCAAGTAAAGAAATAGTATGAAAAGAGATAACCGAGACACAATCATTTATAGTGGTTAGGCTACAAGGACACCTTTCTTGCCCTACTCCACTCCCCGATTCACCTACTCGAGAGTTCGTAAACACTAGTCACTAATCTCCTTTAACTGGCGGAGAAGCCTCACAACGTCGCTTACACCTTTTAACGGTACAAAGCTAAATACTAGATTCTAACAAAGGTAGAGTCAACCTAATGCAATCACACTTCTTTTACGAGGATGAGTGATAGGTGTAAAATACATATATCCGTTAATACCAAAAATGACATTAAATGACCAAAAATACAGTGAAAATGGCAAAGATATGTGTGTTTTTGTGTTTTGTGTATGCAGGTATGGATAAAGCAAAAATCACGAGAAAACCGTCAAAACGGGCAAACACGGACACGGGAAACGGAAGAGCACAAAAGAAGCCGGGAAATCAAGCCAAAGTCAAAAAGTCAAAGCTCTCAGTCAACTATGGGTCAGCAAAAGTCAAACACTAAAAGACAAAAAAAATCTAAAAGTTTCAAATTCAGTCCCTTAAGTTTCAAAAGATTACACAAATGGTCCTTGAAGTCTAAATGGGCCTATTATCCCTAAAAACCTCACCCGGATCCAAAGCCCAAGAACCTAAGCCCATAACTCTTTTATATAAGTCTAGGGGCCAATTCTGCCAAGATTGAAAGTTATTTAATTCTTAGACTTTCATCGAACAAAGACAAGGGCTAATGTTGCCATTTAACCAAAGTTACACCCTTTTACCCCCTCAGTTAAAATTGGGCGTGAAAAAACGTTATGTACTATTCATCCTTCGTCTTCAAAATTACTAAGGGTGAAAACAAAGGGCTTTGGCAAATTAAAGGTTCAAAAGAGTAATTCAAGGGTTCAAGAGCAAGATGGCAGGGTTAACTCAGATTCAGAGGTCCTTATTGGTGGAAACCCACAAGGGGAATGCCACGTCAATATGAAGAAAGCACAAGGAATGGGGATATTTACACTTGAGTCACTCTCAGAGAAAGCACAAGGTGTCACAATCACGGATTGCCACGCTGGCAATCCGTGTGTGCACATATGCGATCCAACGTCCCAAAGTAAATATCCAATGATTGGAATGAATAAAGGGTGGAGATTAAAAGGAGCGTGTAAGAGTGCTCAGACCCTAGAAGGTTCTCTCAGCAGCTATAAAAGGCCCTCACTCACACACACATGAGCATCTTCTTTTCTTGTAATTTTTTAGCTTATAAATTTAGCTTATGTAGTTTTATTTTTAAATGTAATTGTTTTTAGTTTTTAAGCTAGTGTAATCTGTCTTTTCTCAAGTATTGTAATCAGCTTTTAAGTATTAATAAAATCTCAATTTAGTTTTCAATTACTACTTTACTCATAAGCTCTCAATAAGCTCTCATGAGTCTCTAAGCTTATGATAGAGCTAATTAGTTCATTTAACTTACTTTAATCCTAAAATCAGCTTAATACCTTTGATACTTGGACTTATAAGCTAAAGGAAGGGGAGCTTACAATGGAAGAGCTCCCATGGATTTTACTGGCTTATCTTAGGATAAGCCAGAGCTGTTGATAAGCTCTATGAGCATATAAGCTTCTGTTTAGCTGAAGCCTCTAGTAAGTTCTCATTTAATTTCCTTTGTTCTTCAATATATAGCTTAATAATTGCTTATTAGTGTAGATCTGCTTATTTGCTTAATCTAGTTGCTTATTTGTGCTTATAATTATCTCTTTGTGCTTATTAGTTATAAATTTTCATCTGTTTTTAGCTTAGGTAGCTTAGCTCTTAAATTTTCATTACTTGTCTTAAAAATCACTAAAAAGCCAAAAATAGGTAGCTTAGCTTTAGATTCTTAATTTTAGCTTAAATAGTTATTGTTTTATGTTTGTTAAACCTTTTATAAGCTATTTACTATCTGGTAATAAGGTTTTGTTAAATGGATTTCAAACTTTGCTAGTTTAATCAAAATCTGTCAAGTAATAAAGGGGTGTTTGGATTAGTCTTGTTTGACCTCAAATAGTCAATGTAACTTGGTAAATTCACTTTGGTTAGTTGGATATCCATATTTGATAAGGTTTTGAGAAGGTTAGAATGATTAGTTAGTGTTTAAAAACATTTTGAGGCTTAATATCTTTGAGTCAGCACCAGGGGAGGTTTCTCTCTTAAATTTTTGAGTAAGTTTTTGATCCAAGCCTTATAGGCTTGGTATTTGCTTGATAAGTAATTAGACACACTCATTGAGTGTGTTTAATGCAGGTTTGACCATCTTGGTTGTGGTATATCCTATATCATAACACGGGGTCGATTCTTGGATCGGGCTAGTTTCTAGAGAGAGAAACATTTAAGAGAGAATATTCTAGAGAGAGAAAGTGTTTTCTTTGTAAATGAATTTATGACTAGCTTGCCTCTTCCAAAGTTGGAAG
>BQNB010026009.1:0-49782 GCA_026074375.1 Tanacetum coccineum
GGGCCAACCGGTTGAACCGGTAACCCGGTGACCCGGTGACTCGACCGGGTCGATTAGAGACCCGGTTTTCAAAACATTGTCCCTAATACAACACCGTCTCTCTTACTATTTATTGTTCCAAATGAATATTTACATGATCAACACCGTCTCTCAGCTCATCAATGAATGTTGAGATTCGGCCAAATTCATTAGCAAGAATCTAGTTTCTCAACTTCAAATTCTCCAAATTTATTCTAGCATATGAACCAAACTGTTTATATGGCATCTGTTGCATTCTCATATGTTGTTTCTATGTTCAAAATATTGTCAAAGCCAGCAGGGATGAGAGCTGACATATGAACTGATGCACTCTACTTTCAAAAATCTCCCTGGAATGACATTTTCCAATCCTAATATCCGGGACCTACAAAACCATAATTGCACTGTTCTGTTGTGACAAATAGGTTTGCATTCAAAACTTGATTATTAATAAAGAGAGAAGTTACCGGAAGAAAGATCATGGAATTATTTACCGATAACTATCTGGCCAATAAAATTGGTTGGATTTTCTCCAACCTACGAAGCAATAACCAAGTGGATACGCATAACAAATAGCTTTCAAATATGAATCAGTTATTACTTAATATTATAATGGTACATATAGAAAACTGTGTATGTAGTCTCTCTGGGATGGCCAAAATCATATTAGACGCAAACCCTTGTTTTCTGCAACTGAAATGCGAACATGTTTTTTCAAAAGAACATTCTTAGGACTAACATGTACAACATGTGGAGCCAAAATTCTGAATGAATTGTCAATGTCATAATATGTTGCTTATTAACGATACATGGAAACTGGATGATTTTAACCATACAATGATCTCATTCTTTTTAGAAAGCTAAGCTGTATTTGAACCACCATCTTCACTTAACACCTTATTTTAAAGACGAAGAAGGTTATAAGGCAATGTACATTTTCTTAAACCTGTTTACAATGGAAAATAAGACAAAGTAGTAGCTACAACCAAACACTTCCACATATTGATACTTGAATAATTAGCAAAAAGAAGTGAGGTTGTACCGTTGATTCATCTAACTGTGCAACACAACCTTCATGCTCATAAATTTCGAAGATGTCATCTGTCTTTTCGTCGCATATGTAATTATGTAAAGCACATGCTGCAACCACTAACTTCACTTGCGCCGGTAGGCTATAAAGGAGCCGCCATCAGTATGGGGAAACGCTCTTTTAGCGCCATAAGTGTTTTGCCAGTCATGTTACGCAACAGTGAGTGACGATGATTAAATAGATCTTTGGCACCTTGCGGCTTGAAACCGTTTTCATGTTCAAGTAACCCATATTGAACACTCGCATATGGAGCAATGAACCCTGAAATATTTTCATATTTGAAATCCACTATAAAATATTTTCCTACATACATGTTAATGAGATTATGATCAAATAGATTTAAATTTTGGAGCTACCTTCAGGAACTACGAAGCTATTTTTTATTATTTTGAGTTTATCACCGTGTAAGGCCTCAATTTTAGACTGTCCAAACCGTGCGGATGTCCTCCAACACTAGGAACATATGATACTTCAATAATCAAATGAGCATGAAGCAATAACACTTTATGAAAGAGCATCGTTTGTGTTACGACCAGGTCCTTGCTCGTCTACACCCACAATCACTGGGAAATGTATGCCACTAACAACTCCTACACAATCATGTTACAATAGAAATCAACAAATGTGATTAAAAATTATAAACCATTGGCCATAAACGGCCTGACTTCCATCATTATCCTATAACTCTAGCTACTAATACAATTAAAATATCTTAACTTTTTTGGTACAATTTAGGTAATAAACAGTTATCATAGTTACAAAAAGCTCTTGTAAGCATACACTTGCACCAAACATTTGACGTGTGATGGCAAATTGAGTGAAGTGGTCAGAAATGCTCCATAACCAAACTGCTGACATAAACCCCGCTTATACATCACAGATATTACAAGAACATGAATCAGATATTAACTCCTAGCAAGTGATCTGATGACGCATATGTTAACTTGCACATGTCCTAATTTGGAACCTTTCAAAAAGTGTGTTATATCGACATGGCATACAGAGAGACTGAATTTAATAACCAACAAAGCAAACATCTCTGCATCACTTAGAGCACCATCTCTATCTTGATCACAGAGAATAAATATTCTCTTTAAAGCCCTTACTTATCGAGGTTTCAGTGTTTGTTTCTCCTGATCAAATAGTGGGGCTGTTGGATGAAGCACAGCCTTTTGGGAATAGTAAAAAACCTCTGGGATCTGCAAATTGGCCATAGAAAAGGGTAAAAAACAGCGGCTTTACTTCTTATGCAACTTCATACTACAGATAATTAGGAGGAGCAAACAAAAACATAGAATTAAAAAAGGAATTGTAGAGTGATGGGTTAGGCATTTTACTTGAATATGTTTATATGCTGAGCATATGCATTGTAGGACATGCCTGTCGTTACCGACATCCCAACTTTTGCAAGCATACATATACGACAATATCATCAGCGGATATGGCGCAGACTGAGACTTACTATTATCATCAACATTTGCTAAAACCAATGATGCGCCATTCGGGAACATTAAAATATGAGCTTCTCACAATTCTCATATACACTTGACATCTACAACATGATGACTTCGGGTTTCTTTGTGTCTTCCCATCCTTTGATGGCTTAAAATGCGGATATCTACCATGGGTGCAGATGAAATCACGTCTTGTAACCCCCTTCCCTACACCATCTTTAACACGAGTAAAGCTCAAAAGCTAAGCATATTTAGAGTGTGATAGATAGACTTCTCCTTACGCACCTTACGTGATATACAAATATTAGGATAATGGAACACATAAAAGACATAGGTCAATAATCATATATCAATAATGATAAGGGTTTTAGCATTGCTTATTTTCTCAGCTTATTAGCTTATTATTTGATTTTAAACATCACTTTCAAGTGTTTGGATTGCTTATTGGCTTAGTTTGAAGTGGGATGAGCAGTTCTTAATATAAACATTGGTACATGCATATAAGCATCAGCTAAAAAAATTAGTTATCCAAAACACCCCCCAAGTCAATAAGTGGTTCCACATGCCTTGTTCAAAGAAAATGGTACGATTTATGGAAAAACCATCATCGAAAGATAGACAACACATACCAGAAGGTTCCACCGCTCATTTTTTTCTCCTATTATTTGTAACAAATTGCCACGGTGCAGAAGCCCAACATCTATTGTTGTCTTTAGCTCAGATGTCCTTCCAGATACCTAGAAATGTCAATTTGAATAATCATTATCATGAGGCCCAAACACCCTAGCACCAACTCTAGAGCATCATCTAAACTGATAAGAAGAAATGTCAGAAACATGGCAAGTAGAGATGACTGACCCATTTACTGATAAATAGGTCGATCCGGTTTATGTATTATCTCTGATGGGTAAAACAGGATAAATAGATATCAACTAAAGCAAAAGCAGTTAAATGGGCTGAAAGTCGCATAGTGTATTGTTAATGCATTATACTCCCGAAACAATTTATTAAATATTGTAAATTATTATTTGAAAGTCGCATAGTGTATTGTTAATGCATTAGCACTTTCTGGACACTGGAAAAGACGTGTTCTGAGTCGATATCACCCAAAAATCGCTTATTCGAATAGGTCTGGCATTTTTTCATAAGAAGTTTGGCATAAAGTGAGTTCAGAAGTATTGAAGAAACACGACTACTGATGATATCGCAGAGCACATTTCAAGAGTCCAAAGCAAATGTAATCATATTAATTTAAGTAAAAATTAGCCATGTTATTGTAAATGATAATAAAAGTAGCAGACTTGCAGCACTTGCTGCTATATATTGAGAGAATAAAGTGAAACAAAATTTGAAGGCTGGAGTTGTTTTTTCCAGCTTCATATTAACTTCTATTTATAGGCTTACAAGATACATAGTACATAGACTTTCTTTGCCTCTAAGTATTCTTAATAGCTAAGTTTCTTAATAGATAAGAGTTCATTATATCTAAGTAACGATGAAAGTGGGGGGGGGCGGAGGAGACTAAATATCTAATATCCTTAAGAGTTAAGGATACTTTAATGTTTAAGTTTCCTTAACAAGTAAGGAATAAGGATGCTTCTAGTGAAGTATCCTTCATGACTAAGAGCTCTTAGGAGTTAAGTTTCCTTAGTCAACAACAAATCTTCGAATACTCACACGAGCTCTAGCCAGAGAAGATTGTTGTATGATTTATCATAATCTGAGCCTTGAAGTAATTTGGCTTCTTTCCGGTAATCGACTTTGTAAGCATATCCGCGAGTTGAGTTTCAGACGTGCAGTATTTGAGCTTGACTTATTCATTCTTCTCAGCTTCTCGAATGGCATGATACTTAACATTGATATGCTTTGTTCTTCCATGTTGCACGGGATTTTCTGCTATTGCTATAGCAGACTTGTTATCGCAGAAGATTGCAGTTGGAACTTCTTGAGTTAGATCCAAATCGGACAACAACTTTCGAATCCAAATAGCATGATTTACAGCACCCGCGACTGATATATATTCTGCCTCTGCAGAAGATTGCGCGACAACGCTTTGCTTTTTGGAGTTCCAACAAAATACACCCGAACCAAGAGTAAAAATATAACCAGAAAGTACACCTTTCTCGAAACATAATGCTTTCCCGGCCCAATCACTATCTAGCTTATCCCTCAAGTTTCACATCTTTGTTTCTTTCGAACATAATTCCAAGATCAAGAGAACCTTTCACATATCTTAAGGACGTCTCTTGCAAGCTATAAGGGGTCCGATTAATTTGGCTCGCGACAGTCGTAGAACTTATTCTCGGTGCATGGGGGGCGACTTCTTCGAGCTGGGTGGCTAGAGCTAGGTGTTATGGCTGGTGGGGAGGACTTCTTCAGTAGGCAGACTGTGGGGGGGGGGGGGGGTGTCTTTTATCGAAACAGCTAGGGGGGGGTATGGGGGGGAGGGGGGGGTACTCAAAAATAAGTAAGCGGCGCTTTGAGGATGGGGGGATAAAAGCTAGTTCACTTTAACTATGGGCTTATTGTAATCATCCTCAAATATACAAATAACCATCTTAACTCTAAGTGCGAGTAGCTCACTGTCTCAAACTATTTTTGATAGCTCTGGGGGGGGGGTAATTTTCAAGCGGGGGGGGGGGTTTAACTCAGTTAAATTTACTAAACTAGGGGAAGCTGCCTAAGATTTTTTTTCCAGCTACATCATCTCCTCGAGTTGCTAGTATAGCTAACACTATTCCTAGTTTTGATGGGAGGGTCGGGGGTCTTGTTAACTAAGCAGGCTGGGGAATAAGTCATGCAACATTCGTGCTTTCTAGTGCGAGTATAAGTTTCACGGTAAAGCTAATGGCAATTACTCCAAGCGTCTTATACGGGGGGTCCTAGTGTTGTTACACACAATCACGCTTATGCCGTTACCAGTCTCCCAGTAGAACCCCCGACTCATACGGTACTAAGTGGGGGGGTGGTGAGACTGGCTTAGTACAACTGTTAACATTACAATTGGTCTTTAAAGTGAATCATATATTCAAACAAATATCAGCATTTCATGCCTAATTTAGTTAAGGAGGAGTTATGGGTATGGTAAGAAAAAGCTATAGGGAATTCAATTTAGACTCAATTCGGATCATATGGTGATTGCTAGATATTCTATAATAGTGATTACTAATGGCGCTGGGGGGGGGGGAGGCGGGTGTGAAATCAAGTGCTTACTGAAGAATATTTTATCTCAGTATTTGGTATGCTCTCGAATATTAAGTACACATTCTGAAACCAGTGGAAGGACAAATAACAAGCTCTTTAATTCATATAGATTCTGAAGCAAGCTTGAGGGGGGGGGGGGTCTGAGTCGGGGGGGTGGGTGGGGGGAAGGGGGGGTGGGGGGGGGGGGGGGGGGATCAAGCACATTACCGTACTCGGGGGGGGGGGGGTGGGGGGGAGATAACATGGGGGGGGGGTGCCACTTCTCCTAATCCCACACTGGGGGGGGGGGGGGGGGGGGGGGGGGGGCCCCTAGGGGGAGGTCAAATAGATCCGACTAATAATCTCGTGAAGGGGGGGGGGAAGGGGGGGGGGGTATTTTACGGGGGGTCTGGGAGAGCGCTATCGGGGGAGTCACCATCCACAAATAAACGATACTGTTAGATTACATACATAATATTGCACTAACAAGACTGTTCTGTTTCAAGCAAACATCAATCATATACGTTAGCCGATGTTCCGTCTACTGAAGACAACGCATGTTACTATCTAAATTTCGCATCCGAGTAACTTGATTATTGCGAAAAGGTGGCAGTATTCCTCCAGCCCTCCTTATTACTAACATTCCCAAAATGTACGGATTGATCGTCAAGTAGCACAAAAGAGATTAAAAGAACATCTCTAAATCTCATTAGACACTGACCAAAATATGCTTGTTATTCAGACACTGTGATGTCAAGTAATATACTAAGAATGCCCACACATTATCCTTGTGATCTAGCCCAGAAAATTAGAGTGAGATACTATAATTACATCGCAGAGTGGCTGCGATCGCGTAGCGATGTATGCAAATTCTTCTAAAGATCGCAAGATGGCAAAGACGATAAAGACAATGACAAAGGCTCAAAGTCAAGATCGCAAAGCATGAAGGAACAAGTTTACAACAAATAACGAAGACAAAGACCAAGAACACTCGAGCTTAAACGACAAAAGCAATCTCACTGATCTCATGAAGGAGTGTCATCAATGAACTCACTTCGGGGGAGATTGTTAGCCTCAATTTATTGAGTCGAACAAGGAAGCTCGGTCACTCTACGATGGAGCTTCGGTCTTTAATTAGTTAATGTTGTAATTAAATATTATCGGGAATCGGGCTCGATAGATAATCTAATATTGTATATGTTTTGGGTTTAATCCCAAGCAAAACCCGAGCCCGGGTCCTAGTTATATATCCCGCGCGTCACATTAAATGTGTAGGGGTATATATATATTTAGATATTTTCTAAAATATCTAAATATATATATAGATATTTTCATATGAAAATATCTAGTTATTATTTTTCTAAAAATATAAATTTTCTTTTCTCTCTCAACTCTCTCTCATCTCTCTCTCTCTAATTTCGAATCTCTCTCTCTCTCTCTTTTCTTGGATTCGTGTTGTGTGTTATGAAGTGAAGCATTAAATCGGGTTCCTACATAAAGACATTATGAAAGCTCAAGTACATGTTTCAAAAGACTTCCGCTACTCTGATACTATACGTCTACCTTGAAGTTATGAAGTGTTAAAGTTAAAGAATTTCAAGAAAGATGATTATACAAGCTTTTAAGATTAAGAAAGGTATGAGCATGTTGGTCTGAAAGTCACAAGATCACAAGAAGGCAAAAGATTACAAGACGATGAAAAGAGATAATGTATGGTTGAGGATCTCAAGAAGCTCAAGATCACATAAAAGTCAAGCTAAAGGAACAAGCTCAAGCCTAAAAATCAACAAATAACTACACATATCACAAGATAAAGACAAAGATTCAAGACTACGAGCAAGACGAAAGATCTAAATAGTAGTCTAAGCTTAAGTTTTTGTAAAATGGAGTGACCTCCCTTAAGGGGAGATTGTTAGAAATACGAAAAAAATCCCGGTCACTCTTAAAATGTATTTCGTAGCTCGTAGTTAAGCGTATGGTTAAATATAAGCTAACTGGGCCAAATCCATAGGATACTAAGCCCATAAACGGCCTATTGTAAGATTATAAAAGCCCTCTCTATCCCATTAAGAGGGTGTTGGTCATTTCATTAATCTAATATTCTCTCTTTTGTGTCTCGCTCTAGAAGTGTCCAACCACTATTTCTCTCTCTAAGATTGTGTGTGTGAGTAGATAACTAGTTTTCTACATGTGATATAGCTGATTTAGTGATGAAAAAATATAAGTGTAAGGTCACCCCCAATCAATGTACAAATGCTAAGAAGTATGCATTGACAGAGTATGAAAAGATAGTTGGTAAACATTATGCTATGATGAGATCTTATGAAAAAGCAATTTTAGACTCCAATCTTGGGTCTACTATAAAGTTGGGAGTGATTGTTAATCCTGATGACAAAACTTACTTTGATAGGTTCTATGTGTATTTTGCTGGATTGGCAGATGGATGGATGGCAAGGTGTATGAAAATAATTGCTTTAGATGGTTGTTTTCTTAAAAGTCCTAATCAAGGTGAAATACTTAATGCAATTGGAAGGGATAAGAATAACCACATTTACCTAGTGGCTTGGGCAATGGTAAATGTTGAAAACAAGACTTGGGTTGCAGCAAAGGAAGTGGGTTAACTTCGATATTTGATCAACATAAGGTAAGCAATTATATCTATTATAAACTTGCCCAACCATTATATCTGTTATAAACTTGCCCAACCATTATATATGTTCTAATAAAATTTCATTTGTATAGGGTCTTATGAAAACTGTTAAAGATGTCATGTCAAATGCTGAGCACAAGCAATGTGGAAGGCATATTTATGAAAACTTTAGGAAACAATACCTTGGGTTAGATTTTAGGCAATTGTTCTGGGCAGCATCTAAAGCCTCATACCCTCAGTTTTTCAACAAGATTATGGATAAGATAAAAAGTACTAACCCAAATGCACATAAGTATCTTATGGATAAGAATCCAAAAACTTAGTCAAGAGCCTTTTTTGAGGTTGGCAAAGGTTGTGAAGCAATAGAGAATGGCTTCAGTGAATGCTTTAAGGGTTAAGTCCATAAAATAGAAATGTACTTTCCAAAATTTACAGTTCTAGTAAACACACTTATTTTATTACTAATATAGACAGTATAACTTGTTTTGGGACAATTTTACTAATATTACCAGAATGATTTCCACGTCATTAAAAAAAAGACACGTAATATTTGTAATCTTTTATTTTTCACACCTGAATATTCATTTGTTACCGTTGGTAGTATACCCATCTGTTTAACCCGACCCTTAAGTTATTATTTAACATCTTCGATCCCCAAATAAAAAACATATCTCAATCCCTAAATCAAAACATATCTTCATCAACAAAATCAAAACCATAATCTAATCAAAACCCTAATCAAATAAAAACCCTAATCAAATCAATACCCGATTCGAGTATGTCTTCCTTTCTTGCTGAAGAAACATGTCGATGCAGTATTCCACTAAGGGTGTTAACATCATGGACCCCAATAAATCCATCAAGTAGATTTGTTTTAAGCGCTAATCGTTCTAAACCAGGCAAGAAGAAGTGTGGCTATTAGGAATGGTATGATCCTGAGATTGATCGTGATTGGCACAGGATGCATTTGTATGAGATGTACATCATCTTAAACCCTAATCACAGGAATTTGTTGCATAATGAGATTAACCGTCAAACAAGGATTGAAGAGCTTGAAAGTGAACTGTTTGAAAATAGTGCTCAGCTAAGGAGATGTGAAGCCAGTTTGAGTTTTTGGAAGTCCACTTTTCTTGCCTTTGTCATATGTGTGGTTCTAGTCTTTGCAATGAAATAGATGTGAAGCAAGTTAGCAAGTTGATGTTGTGGGATGATGTAGGTTTATGTGTTGTATGTTTGTAACTAGTAAGTGTTGATGTATGTTGGTGTAGTTTAACTGTTTTAATGTTCTATATATGTATCCTATGATGAATCAATGAATTACATCAAATTTTGGTACATTTGTTTGTGTATTGTGTATAGCTTGTGTATTTGTCCAATAGAAATAGTAATACTATAAAGGGTAACAGACAACCATTACAGTCAAACAGACAAAAATATAAAAAGTATGCAGCAAATATTGCATTACCAATACAGTCAAACAGACAAGAATCTAAAACAAAGGAATAAACAAGTTGCATTACCAAAACATGTGGGGCGTAGTTTCATTGTTTATCATAAGGTCCATATCTCAAGCATGTGCAAAAGATAAAGTATCATAGACTGCATGTTTTGAGATTATAGTACAGGACCACCAAAAGATTAAAGTATCATTACAACTTGACCACACTTGGTAAAAGCAACAAAAGATAGAAATCATTCAGATTCAGACACATCAAAGGCTTTATCAGGTGTTGAACCTGTATCGTGAGCATCAAATTTGAAGTTTTTGCCTTAAAGTTTATCTATCCTCTCTGATCTTCCTCTATTCTTGACATAGATCCTGAATGGTTATGGTTCTTCTTACCTTAGCCTTTTAGATTTCCTCACTGGCTTTGCAACATATTTTGAATTGCTTCCTTCCTGAATAGCTTTACATTTGTTCTTGTCTAGTGCACTTGCAGCAACATCAATATCACCTTCATAAATATCTTTTCCTTTGATATTTTCTTGAGCACTTGCAGTAACTTGACTATCACATACTTGCACTTCTGTTGACTGTGTTGGATGTGATGGATCATTGATGACAGATTCTTGAGTAAAAGCATTAAAGTTTATTGAGGAATTTTTCCTGTTGTAAGTATCAACATCCATGCTTTCATCTTCAGTCCAGTTGCTAGGATTGAAATGATCATTCATTTCCTCCCATTCTCTTTCTTCTCTGTTTTGTCTTTCTCTTTCCTCATCCATTTGTTCATTAATATGTTGTTGTTCCATTGCTTCTTGTAAAACCTCTTCATCTAACTTTTCTTGACATTCCCTCTCTTTTTGTACTCTCTTATCCTCCTCTGCATCTAACAAATCTTGCATATAATCATGTTCCAAGTTCTCTCTGATCTCATCCTCATCCATTAACTATAAAGCATCTAATTTTTATGTATCAGTTTATGTATGTACAAATTAGATAACAATTATTGCCTGAACAAAAAAAATTCACAAATTAAATTGGAATTACATGTTGACATCTATTAGCAGATCTATTTCTTCTACCTCTAGCACCTCTTCCAGAACCATTTCTACCACCTCTAGCACCTCTTCCACCTCTAGAACCCCTGCCACGACCTCTTGCTGATGCATGAGTTCCAAATACAGACTCCCTTATTCTGTCTGGTGGTTTTCTTTAAATGGGAGCTTTAGAAACTAGTTCTTTGTCACAGCTAGCCTTGTTGTGTCCAATGCCTTGATAGTTAGAACATCTCATAACCCTACCAACTCTACTAACATGTGAGTTGTTTTCTGATGGAGCCTTAATTCTTTCCTTCCTTGGTCTCCCAGGCATTCTCCTCACAATAGGTGGTAAAGGAGGATGATTACCAGTCATTTTCCACATCTGTGTCCCTAACACTGGTTTAATTGAGTGTTAATATGTATTGAACCACAACTCTTGTGAATAACAGTGACTAACACCCTCATCTGGATCCCTATTCTAATGCATGTATCTAGCCAATGCATGGATACATAGAATACCGCTTAATTGCCATAACCTACATGCACATGTTTTCTCACCAAGGTTAACTCTAAATGCTGAATCACCACACTTGACTTCTAATTGTTTATAATCACTTGGAAATACAGTCCAATGTCTACAAAAAAGTTAAGTATAACAGTTAGTTATTGTTGCGGTTGTCGTAAGGGACTTCTACAAGAAGTTTTACAACTCCCTATGCAGTGTACCTAATTGTTGTAGTATAGTATAGACAAGACTCGGGGGTTGTTATCGTTCTCTAAGGGAATAGGTTGGGAAGGCTTGATCACGGTCTAACAGAATTCTAAGGGTTGAGAGAAGATTATTTTTGTATTTTTATGTTTATAGGAAAGCAGGTAAAATCATATATTTAAGAGGTTGGTTGGTTTTAGCTATTAAACTAATATAAAAAATACGCTATGGTGTAACAAAATTTATTAAAGATTTGTTCATTTAATCATGTATTACTCCCTAGATTGCTTCTCCCAGTGTTGTTGCTTTGTCACACTTGTGATGATCTATGTAATTATTTCCTAAGTCATGAACGAATTACACGAACCCGCCGTCTATTTAATATTCCATTAAGGCAACGCACAAGTAAGGTAGTATGAAGACCATTACAAGGCCCCTAAGAGTATATTAAATGCATTTGAAATATATTAAGAGTGGATCAACCATATAAGGGGCAAGGTAGTATGAAGACTGTTACCCTATGGTATCCTTTCTACACAATCATGTTTTCCCAGACATATCAACAATGATACAGACAAAAGCTAGTTTTCTAAGACCTAACATGCATATTCATCAAAGAAGCAACACCACTAAGATATACATCTTAGGTTTCATACAATCATAAATAAATACAATAGAAGGTTTATCCAAACATGTTAAAGATAAAGCAAGAATAGATAAGAATCACACAACAAGACATATTGAATGATTAAGATAGTCTCACTTGATTAAAACATGAATTAAATGAGGTACAATAGGGTTTTGAGGCCCTAAAATCGTCCCTAACAGCTGCTAAACGAACTAGGGTTCGTCTTTTTCTTTTACTATAAAGTTGCACACTTAAAACCCTAAAAACGGATTTGTATATATAGGAAAATCGTTGTGACGGCATCGCGTTTTAATTGTGACGCCGTCATGAGTATAATATTCTAGATAATGGGCTGGGTCGTGCATTCTGACGCCGTCTTGAGATCTTGTGACGTCGTTTTGGTATAAAATGTGACGGCGTCACGTGTAATCTGTGACGCCGTCACCAGCTGCTATGAACATAATCTTGAGAGATGTTGGTGTAGGTCTGTAGTCTTGTCTGTTTCTTCTCCAAATGAGCCCAAGTCACGTGTATTTCCTTAAAATGCCTTCCAAATGCTGAATACCTGAAAAGGAACGATTAAGTACCTATTTTGGGCATAAATACACGATTTAGGGGGTTAAACGACCCTAAAAAAGTGTATAAAATGACACCTCATCAGTTATATGTTATTAATTAATTAAATTTAACATGAAAATACAGTCAAATGCTAACCTTTGTCCCCTTTTTAGGCACTCAAGCTTCTTTATGACTGTTGGTGTGATCTGATCTTCTAAATTGATAGCTATATTATGCATGGCCACTACCGTTTGCATCAAATACACCCTTATGTCTTCAAGCATGGTAATGATTGGTTTGTGTCTTTGCAAAAGTATTGCTCTATGATAGCTCTCACATATCCCATTTTTAAAGGCAAGACACTTTACACTCAAATTAAAGAATGCACTGCTCCAACTGTTAGGATCTCTCCCTATCAAATAGTCATAAGCTTCACTGTTTATCTTCTTCATTTCTTCCATCTTAGAATAGAATAGTTGTGGAACTATACATGAAGCTGCATGCCAGAAAAGCTTTTGAAGTTGTATACCACGAAACTTCTTTTTGAAGTTGGCATATATATGTTTGGTGCATTTCCCGTGCTTTGAATTTGGCAGCCAGTCTCTAACAGCTTCATGTAAACTCTGTGATAAGAAATACAATTAGTATCATTCATTATTTATTTATAAATTATATTCACATATACATAATTACACTAACCTTGTGACCATCAGATATGAGAGTCAACCCAGTACCTTGTTGAAGTTTCAAATCACCATGTAATAGCGCCAAAAACCAACACCAGTTATCTGAGTTCTCAACCCTCACTACAGCCCAAGAAATTGAATACATTTGATTATTGGCATCCCTGCCTATGGCTGTAAGTAACTCTCCCCTACAAGTATGCTTTAAGAAGCAACCATCCAAGCCAATTACTCTTTTACACCCTTCAAACCAACCATCTTTTGTTCCTTTAAAACATATGTAAAATCTCTTAAAATAGGATTTACCATAACCTGTATTTTCCACATCAAGTCTGCAAGTACTGCCAGGGTTTGACTCTAACAAGGCTTGCCTGTAATCCTATAGTCTCCTATAATGTTCAATTAACCCCCCTTCATAGTCATATAGGGCTCTTTGTTTGACTCTTTTGTACTGGCCAATACTCACATCTATCATAAACTTTTATCTTATTGCATCTTTTAGCTTGATATAAGGCATGAATAGGTCATTGATTATATCCTTAGCAAACTGATGTGCAATCCATTTGTATGTTACCAAGGATCCTAGCTTGTAGTTTCTAGAACATTTATGCTCAGGATGTTGTGACTTAATTTAGAAAGATTGCCCTGTGGTCATCCAAGATGCCCATAGTCTAAACCCACATATAGGACCTTGTTTTTTTATCACCAATAATCTTACTTTTAGTCCACTTTGGTGACTGTGGGGATTTTTCAGCATCTCTACTAGTACCCTCCCCATGTTTACTACAACCCTCACCACTATTAAGACTCCTTTTTGTGATATTGTGGCTGAAATATACACTCTTTTTAACATGTATAGCTTTCTTAACAGGTTTTCCCTTTTTAAATGGTGTCCCTTGTTTCTTTTTTAGCTTAGCTTTCTTACCAGTCACTGATTTTTTTGGTGTGCTGGATTTATTCTCAGACCTTGGTGAATCATCAGAAAAAACAGTTTCTTTTTGGCTACATATTTTTTGTTGCTATACATTCCTGCACACCTACCAGCCTCAACATTCTTACCACAGTACACTAACATACACCTCCAATCATTCCTTATGTACCACAATTGGTATCCATTAGCAACACCATAATTAGCTAAGGCTAGTTTCAATTGTTCAGGGTGCTCATACCTTATACTTAAGACAAGTTGCATCTCATTCCATGGGATTGTTGGGTCATGCTTAGGGTAAGAAACACCTTTTTTAACCTTAAACATAGGGTCTATGCTAGCAGCATCAGGGTCATCTATTGGTTCTTGGTCAACAGGTTGTGGTTTAGCAATGAAACCACTAAATGAACCATGGTTGCTACACAGTTTATTTAAGAAAAGGTCTTGGGTGCTCAGATTCTTAATTACTACATTTTCTTCACCTTTAGTATGGAAATCCACATAATCTATTTCCTCAACCTCATCACTTGAATAATACTCATCACTAGATTCATAAAGGGTTTCATTCACATTACCCTCAATAGTCAAAAATTCTAACACATCATAATCATAATGTTCTGTATATAAGTTCACAAACTATTTGTTTTCATAGCCTACCCTTAAGAAATCCTCAACATCCTTATCTGTTTAGTTTCTTAATCCAAACTTTCAATTTACTTTTAATAGAACAATAATATAATCTTTTAACTGTCCCTAGAACTAAATGACTCACAACATCATGAAACTCATTAAAGCTCATACCTTCAAAATTGATATCTGTTATCTGCTTAAGCTCACCATGAACATACTTAATAGGGTTAGTAATGAATATTCCATCGTGATGAAGATTCACTGTGAAAACTTTATCTGAAAAAAATAAATTAGGGTTAGGGTTTTATGAAATCAGGGTTTCAAAATTGTTAATAAACAAATGTTAATAATTAATAAAGATAAAACTTACCTTTAACTCTACCCATTGAAGCAATAATTAATAAACAAGTGTTTAATTGGTTTTATGAGATCTAGGGTTTCATCTCAAATTGGGGGGAAAATGATAATAGTCAATGATATGGTCAGATGTTATATTTATAGTGAGTGACAAATAATCTAACTAGGCAAACTAAACACGTAGGAAATTCCATGTAATCTTAATAGTTAAATAAAAATATAAAAATAATGATGGGCCAATCATTTTTAAAAGTATACCGGTGGTACCCGGTCTTAACCAAGGATATTTACTATAAATTTAAAGATTTGAAAGTTATACTGTCTATATTAATAATAAAACAAGCGTGTTTACTAGAACTGTAAATTTTGAAAAGTATGTTTCTATTTAATGGACTTAACCCATGCTTTAATAGTGTCATTGTTAATGTTAGACATAAGCCATTATTAACTATGTTGGAAGCTTTTAGACTGATAGTGCTTGAAAGGATGAACAAAATAAGGGAAATTAGTAAAAATGGAATCCTAGAGTATGTCCAAACATCAAAAAGAGATTGGAATGGTTGAAGGAACCACAAAGGTATTTTCCCCTTCAATGCTGCTAGTTTTAAATAAGTTGTTTAGATTAAAACTAACAACCAATAATTATAGGTTTTGGCATGTTATACCTGCTGGTGGGAATGCATTTGAGGTGAGATCAGGGAGTGAAGGATTCACAGTTGGTGAAGGGAAGAGGACATGTAGTTGCAGGATGTGGCAGTTATCAGGAATACCTTATGTTCATGCCACAAAGGTAATCTTCTTGATAAATAGGGTACCCGAGAGTTATGTCCCAGCTTGGTTTGAAACATATATGTACTATGTGGCTTATAACAACTTTGTTAAACCAGTCCCTGGTATGAATTCCTGGCCTGACCAGAGCATGTACTCCAATGTCTTGCCACCTAAACCTAGAAAAATGCCTGGTAGGCCTAGAAAGAAAAGAACCAGAGCTATAGGTGAGGGTGGTAGTTCAACTAGAGTCTCTAAGGCAGGTTCACAAGCAAGTTGTTCAAACTGTAAAAAACTTGGACACAACAAAGCAAGTTGCAAAGACCCTGTAGTTGAACAAACACCAAAACCCAAAGGAGTGCCAGGTAGGCCTAGAAAGAAGCAATCAGATGGTGATGTAGAGGATGTTGATGTTGTTCTTAGAGGTCTAGTGAGTGATGAAGGTGATTGTAGGTCTAGAGGTGGTGCTAGTGTGTCAAGAGGTGGTGCATCTAGGTCTAGAGGCGGTGTTAGTGTGTCTAAAGGTGGTGCTAGTGTTTCTAAAGGTGGTGCTGGTGGGTCTAGAGGAGGTGCTGGTGGGTCTAGAGGAGGTGTTGGTAGGTCTAAAAAGAAACATGTGTTAAGTGTTGGAACACAAAAAAGACAAGGTAAGAAGAAGGTGGGGACTTTTGGATTTGCTAAATGGTTTGGATTACAAGATGAACCAGATCAGACTCAAGTTGAACCACATCAAACTCAACATGAACCAGTGCAGACACAAGATAAAGACCAAGTGGAGCAAACATAAGAACAAGCTGAGATAGACTTGACTCAAGTGGAGCAAACCCGGGAACAAACTCAGGACCAACTGTATCCACAAGAACAACCCTAACAAGTAACATTGAGGACACCAAGTGCAAGAATCCTCCAAAGGAAGTTGGAAAAACAACGCAGTAGTCAAAACACTGGCTTGAATGTGGAGTAATGTTTAAACAATTGACTTTTAATATGCCTATTTTTTACATGTGAGGGCATAGGTTGGTAAACATTTAACCAATATGACGGGTCTGTAATATTTGGACAAAACTCATTAGTACCAGGTTGGTACTACTAAGCTAACAGTTTATGAATGAACCATCAACAAAATAACCCATTTTGTACATCATATGAGGGCACTAATTGATGGTCATTCATAAACATATATGATCAATGAAATATCCATGCACTGGAGTTCTTTTGTTATTATCATTTGCAAAATCAATGAAATTTATAGTATTAAAGGGTGAAAGTTGTTAATAAATAAAGTGTAGGGTTATATAATAAAGTGTGTAAGTTGTTAATACTTAAAAGGGTTAAAGAGTGAAAAATATCAAATAATAAAGTGTAGGGGCAAGGTATAACATGTGCTTATAAAGGATAACGGGAAAAAGTGGCTAAATCAAGTGCCGTGTCAAATTACTTCCGTTGGAGGGCTACAATATGAAAATTAGCAAAGTATTTGAATTTTTTTGAAAATTAGAAGTTCATAGCATACAAAAGAAAAACGTGACAAGTTCGATGCTTTTTCAAACCATTTGCCCTTTTATATATCTAACATTTTTTTAATGCTTCATTAGTTGTTTAAATTTCTATTTTAAGATGTATCAAAATAAACGTTAATAAAATGTTTAAATCAATTAAAATAAACTTGAGTAGGTAAATTTAATAGCATGTAATAATCAAGATATTCCTGAAGCAGAATCTGTTCGACCTCCTAGTAGGTCGGCAAGGAGTAATTCGAGAGTATTGGAAGAGGCGGAAAACTCCGTGGACAGAGTCTCTTCTGAAAGTTTTAGTAATGGGGTTAAAATCAAGGAAGGAGGTTCCATATTGGAGATTTTAGAAGAAATGATTACGGTGGGTCAAAAAATGGGCTTTTCTATGGAAGGTTGTACTAAAGACATGGAGAAGATTATTGGAACTCAAGGAGAATAATTAGTTTTCCGATGAATTGTATTTCTTTAAATATCCAAGGCTAGTTCAACAGGCTAAGAATGATTGGATAAAGGAGTTGATTTCTAAACTTAAAAGTAAGTTTTTTGTCTATTAAGAAACTAAGATGGAAAGTGTTTCGGCTATGGAGGTTTAATGTCTTGGGGGAAACTTTTTTTTCGGACCACCTTATATAGTGAGGGCTTTGGATATTCAGGTTGGTTTCTTGCGCTTGATACTAAATTCTTCAAGACGGATCATATTATATAATTGTAGTTTTATAGCTGTTGTTTGGGTCGTGGGAATAGCTGAACAACCAGAAGTTATTAATTCTTTCGGTCTATGCCCCCCAATTGTATCATCTTAAACGTCTGTTGTGGTGTTATCTCGAATCTCTTTATCTTATTGGAATGGAGAAAGTTCTAATTATGGGGCGACTTCAACGAAGTTATGATTATTTGAGGAACGGTGGGGATCAGTTTTTAAACAGACATGGAGATACGCGTTTAATTCCTTTATTTTTAATACGGGTTTTAAACGATATCCAGCTGGAAGGTTTCTCTTTCTCAGGGGCTCATCTGGGCTATCATGATGGAGTAAAATTAGATAGGTTTCTTATGTCTAATGGTTTACTTTCAGCTTTTCCTCTCATTTCGGATATCTGTCTGGATTCGTCACCTCTCAGACCACAGGCCTATTTTACTCAAGGAAGTCTTTTTGATTTTGGCCCTACTCCATATGTTTTTATCACTCTTGGCTTGAGCTCTTCTGGATTCGATGACTTGGTCTCAAAATTTGGTATTTAGTTTACTCTTGATGATTCCAATGGTATGATTCGGTTTAAAAAAAAAGCTTCAAATGTTGAAGAAGGAGATTCGAGCATGGACTTTAGATTTCAAAAGGCATAGGTAGGTCTTTCTAAAGATCTTAAATCTAAATTGTGTGACATTGATAAAGTGTTGGATCAAGGAGGAGTCACCGACGACATTCTTTTGTCTCGTTTGGAAGTCTTGAAACAATTACACGATGTTCAATCTTCTAACAACCGTGATATCATGCAAAAGGCAAAAATGCGCTGGGCCAATCGAGATGGGCGAGAACTCCCAAATACTTTATGCTATCATTAACAAAATAATGCGCCAATCTTTCAGTCAAAGGTATTTGGTAGATAGTGATTAGATTGGTCGATCCTGATCTTGTTAAACAAGAGTTCTTAGTTAGAAGGCACTTTCGGAAGATTCACAAGACCGGGGTTTAGACGAAGGAGTCTTTAAATTTCTTTTCCTAATCGTCTCAATAATGATCAGATCTTTGAATTGAATCTTCCGATCTCAAAATGATGTTTTCGCCACAGCCGGTGTGGGGTGTGGAGTTGATAAATCCCCTGGGCCGGACGATTTTACTTTCGAATTTTTTCGTCAGTATTGGACCATTGTTGGGCCTGTTTTTGCATAGCTGTGAAATGGTTTTTTGATCATGGAGATTTTGCTATTGGATGCAACTCTTCGTTTGTGGCCCTCATCCCTAAAGTTCTTGATCCGAAAGTTGTTAGTGACTACCGTCCCATCAGTTTAATTGGAAGCCTTTACAAAGTCGTTACTAAGATCTTAGCTTCTCGGCTTTCTTAGTTATTTGGATCTCATCTAGTTGTTAAGACTGCCTTTCTTCTAATAGAACATATTCTCGAATGGTCCTTTTATTATAATGAAATCTTAGCTCGGTGCATACTTAACAAAGCAACAGCCATGATTTTTAAAGTCGATTTCGCCAAGGCTTATGATTCTGTTAGATGGGATTATCTTGATGATGTTTCAACTCTTTTGGATTTCGGTCCTAATGGCGTTCATGGATTCGTGGAAGTTGTTTCAGGGAAGCCTTATCTTTAGTTACGGGCGAGTCCGACTACTGAATTTCATTTATACGAGGCTTAAAACAGGGGGAACCTTAGGCTCATTTTTTGTTTTTACTCATTTAGAGTCTCTTACTTATCATTTTCACAGAAGTAGAAGCGGGAATTTCAAAGGATACAAGAATTGAACCCTTCTACTACGTTGTCTCATTTATTCTACGCGACGAAGGTGGTATTTATTGGTGGAGTGGTCTCATTACTAACGGGTTTATCATGAATATTCTTCGATTGCTTTCCTTACTTTCTGGTATGTCAATTAAATATTCAGAAGAGTTAATCTTCTTGGTGTCGGTATACAGATAATTGTGTGTTGAACAGTGATAAGTCTATTGGTTGTTTGATAATGAAGTCCTTTTAAATATTGGGTATTTTAGTAGGAGATAATATTCTTCTAAAAGGCTTCGGGACCAAGCCGTTTAATAAGATGGTAAGAATAGGTTGTCTAGTGCGAAACCTTAATACCTAATCTATTAGGGGGTCGATATTGCCCTTCTTAAATCGGTTCTTGGCTCACTCCTATTCTTCAACATGATCGATTTTCAAGGTTACCAAATCTGTTCTTAAATTATATGGAGTGTCTGGTAGGAATTTTTTTAATGGCTTTCAAGGGGTGAATAGAACAGATTGCTTGGGACAAATGGTATAAGGTGCTTGCTTCTAGAAATTTTTTTTGGAGGTTGGCACGTTTTCAGTTTCTTTGCTCTCAATCGGGCCTCTTCTTTTCAAGTGGGTATGCGCTACCTTTTCTCATGATAACTCCTTATGTACGAATTATTTCAGCTTTACATGGTTGAATGCGTTCATGTTCTTTTTGTCTGCTTTCAATTCGACATGGTGCTCCCTCATAAATAAGTTAAACCTCCCTTAAAGTCAAAGGTTGTTGATCTCATTTCTCATTGTAAGATTCGTGTGGGAAATGGTATAAGTACAAGCTTTTGGAAGATCTTTGGATAAGGCGAAAATTTCTCAACGCTTTCTTTCCTCGTTTGTTTGCTCTTGAAGAGAATAAAGTCATATGGTTGTTGATAAGATGACTACGTCTTATCTCCTCTTATTTTCGTCGTCATGTCGAGGAGGTGTAGAGTAAAACAATATTGATCTGCTTTCGTTATTATCTGGTTCTGTTATTTTATCTAATATGGATGACAGATGGATTTGGGCGTTAATGATGATGGTGTTTTTCAAGTAGGATGTTTGATCTATGTTAGGATGAGGCTTTTCTCCCTAAAATGGAAGTTCCTACTCGATGGATTAAAAGATATTCCGATTAGGTAACGTTATTTGCTTGGAAACTTTATCTCGATGTTTTACATACTAGATCGAATTTGTCTCACTCTAGATTGTCACGCTTCCGTCATTGGCTCTTGTCCTCTTTTGTGATCTCGTGCTCGAGGATTCGTCTCATTAATTCTTTCGGTTGCTTTTGGCGATAGCTATTCAGAAGTCTAATTTGTAGATGGTGGAATTTGGATTTGTTCATCGTATGAGTCAAGTAGAAGATTGAGATTGGCTCTTTTGGTTCAAATCTATCCGTTTAGGTTCTAAGACGAAAGAGGTGTTGGAAGGCGTGTTTTACGTTTCTTGGAGGAGCCTTTGGAACTTCAGGAACCAATTCCTTTTTGCGTCTCCTATTCCCCGAAAGGATGCTATTTTCGACAATATTGTTTTACGCTCTTTTTATTGGTGTGTAGCTAGATGTAATAGAACTTTGAATTGGGTTAGTTGGCTTTAACACCCTTTTTTGATTCCTTTGTAATTTACTAGCTCCTTGCTAGTGGTTCTAATAAAGTCGCCGTTCAAAAAAAAAATAACAAATCTTTTAAAATTTGCACATAACAATTGTGTATCTTTATTATCAAGACTGAATAGTAGTTTATGGGATGTTTTGGAAATGAACGTTAATTCGAGGTTGAATCGATCATAAGGCCTAAGAGGGTAAGGTGTCATGGCTAAAAAAGCCATGCCATTTGAGCCCCATTCAATGTCACATCAGTTCAACACAACAACTCAAAATACCCCCTCACTCATAACATACTCTAGTTAATACGCGGTTGTCTGAATGTGAATCAATAGAATCATAGCTACCCTATACATTTATAATTGTCAAGCATAGTGGTGGTTTAGTTGAGCCCTTCACCCATAAGATGGGGTAAATAACAGAATTTGGGCATATACCTGTCCATTTAGACTTCAACTCAAGGCTGTGCTTTCAAAATTGATGTCCTAACAAGAAAACCATACCGACTAATTTTTCAAGTAAAGGTCTAACATGCTCACACATTGTAAAAAGAAGGTTCTAATAAAAGAATTGAAACCGTTTGAAAATTAAACAACCAATACGTACGAGTAAGAAAAAAAAACTTAAAATGAAAAAAATAGACCATCATACATTTGGAATCGATTTCAATTAGATTCATTTTTATTAATTTGATGCATTGTAATTAGTTTCAAAAGTGAATATGAAATGAAAAGTAATACAGTACTAAGGGCATTCACTATGGTGGACTTTTAAAAAAGTTTATAAATTTGTCACCTCTTACAATGTCATTAATTTATAAATCATGAATCTATTCTCACGGATAAAACTTTTGAGTTTATAAATTGTTCAAACATAAATTAAATATTATCATGGTACATAAATTCTTAGACATTTTCATGCCACCTAGACATGAAATGGTTCCTCGCTATGGTAAAAAAAATTCTTAGACCTCTTTATAAGTTTTTAGACCTATTCTTGAAACACCATAGTGGATGCTCTAACAACACATTTGACGCGCAAATGATATCCGCAAATTCTAGGAATTAAAGAACTACCAAAAAAGAAAGGACTAATAACAAAAGAATAAACGTGTGATTAAGACGATTCAGAATTAGAAAAAAGAGTGAAACAATATAAATCAAGTCATTTTAATTTGAAAAAATGTTTACATAAAAAAAACAAAAAATTCCAAATCAAAATGATTTAAACGTTTCCCGCGCAAAATCCTCCCCAAAACCCCAATCACCACCACACTCACTCCCAATCACCACCATGGCCAACAACAACCCCCCACCACAAGAACTCACTCCGAACGACATAATCCGCCTCGCGCAATACCACACAACCACCCCGATCCACCCGAATCTCCTCACCCCATCATCCCACCAAACCCTCATCTCCCATCTCCACACCCTCCCACCCGAAACCATCAACCAATACACCACCTCCCTCTTAACCCTCCTCACCCCATCCCCCGATCCCGAACATCAACCCTTAATCACCTCCATCATCACCACTTACATCACTTTACACAAAACCAACAAAATCCCACATAACTCCCTTTCCTTAAAAACACTCCAATCCTTTGCCAACTACCTAGACAACACCCCCGTTAACGCGCTACATTCCTTAACCGACTTAATCGTCGCCTCTTTTATTAATGTCAATGAAAATGAGTCCGATAATGAGTTGCAGTTGTTGGAGCTATTACCGAAGTGTTTGGATGTGTTAAGAAAATGTGACGATACGGGTTTAAAGTATGTTAACGAGGTGTTTGATAAGGTATTGGACTGTGAATGGAATGGTGTGTTGTTAAGGAAGCTCGTTGGGATAATACGGGAGTTTGGGTTTATTGATAAGGCGAAGGGGAGGATGTTTGTGGATAAGGTGTTTGACGAGATGTGTAAAGTGGAATTGCAGGATTTGCCGGGGTTGGTTTACCAGTTGTTGGTTTTGGCGTCCAAAGGTTTTTTTAAACGGGAGGTGGTTGAGGGGATTGTGAAGTTTTTCGGGGGGTTTGGGATGGAGAAAGGGAGGTTGGGTGTGGTCAGGGAAGTTGAAGGGACGGTTTTGTTGCATGTGAATTTTGCGGTCAAGCAGGATCCGTCTTTGGGTATGGAAGTTATGGGGATTGTGAGGGCGGGTGGGAGGGTAGTGGATCATTTTGTGGTTGGGTTGTTGTTGTCGATTGCGAGGGTTAGGAGGTATGGTGAGAGTGCGATGGGGACGTTGAAGACGGCGTTGAGTACCGTTTACAAGGATTATAAGTTTTCAAGGTATATATCTTGTTTGGCTATTATCTTATGTTTGGAAGTATGCAATGTTGATTGTTGCTGCTTATAATTTTTGGTTTTTTATAATTTTGTCACAAAAGTGTAGTAATCAGCGATAATGTTTAAACAATGGTTATGTGAATTAAAAACCCGTTACTAAGCGACTACAGATTTTTTAAGCTGTTACTGATATAATTTGCTGTGCACAAATATCATTTCAAGTGGCAAAAACACAAACCATTATATTTTGAGTCCTTTTTTTATTACACATGGACGCATCGTGTTTTTGGATATTTTATCAGCATAGCAGAACTTGCTAAACACTAAAAACAACTTAGTAGCTTATTGCATTATGACATAACAAAAGCTAATCTAAACACCATGACATCCGATGTTCTGATACAGATGTAAGCTTTTCTTCTAAGTTGACATAAGCTTTCTCAACAAGCTATTTAAACACCCTGTTAAAATTGTTATTAATGGCATGTGTTAGATATCAGAAGGATCTACTCTCTGTAAATATCATCAATACAGCTTGAGTTTCATTCTGTTTGTTATTACCATTGGTCCGGTTACGTGTCATAAGTATGGTGTTGTGAAAGCTTTGCTACCAGTGAGGCAGTAACACAAATTACATGTGAATAGATACGCTGTTGGTCCCTAAGATCGTTTTTCATATTCATGTTTTCATCTTTGTGCAGACAGTGTAAATGGCTACCTGGTAGCTTAAAGGAGGAGTATCTACAAAATGCCATATTGACAGAAAAAGCAGTGTTAAGAGCTGTAATTTTCTTCGTTCCTTTATATTATCATCAATTTACCATCAGATTCTAGTCATGAAGTAACTAACATGCTTGAAACATCTTCTCATAACTCTGTTGTGTTTAGGTCAACGAGAGCAATTTCGGAAGAGAGCATATTGTTCCTAGCATAGTCCAGTTAGGCTTTGTGTTGCTAGAGTCAACTGATGAGTTAAGTCATAAAGAACTTGGAAATACTGGTCTAATGGGCTCTCAAGAGCTTGGCATGCAGATGCTAAAAAGTTTATTTGAGGTTCATGATATGTCAAGGAATGAGGTCAGTATGAACAAATTATATTTTTTTTGAATTAGCAATTAGTGTCATCTAAAGAAAGGTTAATTTCCACTCCTGATCTCTTTATTTTTATATTGTGCAGATAATTGAGCAATGTAAATTCCGAATACTTTCTCTTAAGCCTGATCAAAGCTTAGCTATTATCAGGTATATAATATTCTAAAAAGCCTCTGGTATACTTTTCGATGCAACTTTAGTTAGGTAATTAGCCTGCACGTGCTTATCGTTTTCTTGTGTCTCCTTTTATAGATTACTTGGCAACCTAGTGCAGAACCACCCCTATCCTATGTTAGAATATGTTTCACATTTGAAGGAATTGTTAGATTATTTCAGTTTCATGCAAAGCAAAGTTGCATCTCATCTGATTAACGTTCTATTGCCACTGATCAAGTTCAGTCATAACCTTCAGGTTTCGATTCTATCCACCATTTTGTTTAATGAATAAATAGCATATGTAATAATGCTTCTGTATGCCTTTCTGATACTGCAGGATTACATAATATTGGTTGTGCGCAAAGCTATGTTTAGACAAGAGGATCAAATTCGTTTAGCTGCAGCTGGTGCCATTATAAATCTAATATATGCAGAAAAACAATCCAAACAAAGTACGCTATCTTCTTATCAGGAATCTTCAAGTCAAGCTAGTAGTAGTCAAGCTCATGAAATACCACGTGGAATAAGCGGTGATCTGTTTAAAGAGCTCAGTGGCTTATTGCAACGCTGTCTCTACCAGCAGGTTATATTTTTTTTATCTGTACCCTTCATTCAGTGCGCATGTCGTAGCTGGTCGAAATTGACTCTTTGTATTTTGTATGTAGGCCAAAGTGAAAGAGGTTATATACAGGGGACTTCTAAAGCTTGTGCTGGTTGATCCACTGACCGCAGGGGCAGTTTTTGATTTTCTGTTACCTCACTTTTTAAAGTTCTTCGCAGAAGTAAGTAAAAAATTAGTTGCAGTTTTGACATTTTGCAGTCATGTTTCTGTTCCGTGGTTGAGTTATACGTTTTGTTTCAGGATGGTAAACTTAGTATTAGCCAGTGTATTAAGAAAGATAATGGCAAAGTTTGTATAGTAGAACCATTGGATGAGCTCTTATCTTGCGTCTCTTGGATTCTTTTACTTCAGCCACAGACTAAATCTGATGTCCGTTCAGATTCATGGGCTTCTTTGGGTTTCTCACTTACACAAGACAGCCAGGTAATCAAACTTATCTCAAATGAAAAGAAAAAAGTGTTTCAATGACATTATCTGGTGACATGTTCTTTTAACCATAAATAGCAGCAGGCAGGAGGTACACATTCTGGTGAGTCGTTTTCACGTGCTTTAGCAACAATCCGTAAGCTTCTAAGAAATGAAAATTTGGAAGGTCAGTGCGGTACCCTTGAAGCTAAAAAAAAATGAATTAAAATGGTATAAAACGAATAGAACCTAATATTTTCTATGCATGTGAGAGCAGGCTTACTTGGTGAGGAGAAGGACGCAGGCCCTACACCCCAACAAGGAGAGAGACACGGATCTAATGGTCAGATCTTAACAGGTGTTATTGAGGTGATATTGAATACCGTTGCTACGGAGTTGGAGAAGGCAACTAATGATAAAAAGATAGAGTTGGTCAAAGAATTTGTCGATCTTGTTGACTTATACGAGTCCTTGGATACATCAGCAACAACTACACAAACTACTGGTACTAAAAAAGGGATAACACAGTCTACTGCTCTTGATCCAACATATAAAAATGAACCCGACAACTCAAAATCCTCTGCAGAAAGATCTTCTTTCTTGGCAACACGTAGCATTTACCAGCTGTTTCAGACGTTGTTTGAACTGTTCAAACATGACACCGCAGCTTCCCAAGCCCGTAGCCAGACATCTACTAAGTTACCAAACCAGCACTGTAAACCCTGCCATTTTGTCTTGAATGCCACACTGCATCAGATGAAGTCTTATTCTTATGTGGCAAAAGATGATCCCCTGAAAGCTTTGATCTATGGGGACATTAAGGTGCTAGGACCACCCGTATTGAAATTGATCTGGTTGCTGATGCAGGCAGATAAAAAGAAAAACGAAGCTAAAGGGAAAAAGGATAATGAAGATGGAAAGGGTCTTCTTCTTTTAGCTTTAATGTGCTTGAAGGAACTTCTGACAGTCTGTTCTCAAAGTCCAGATGAGATGAGGGAAATTGAAGACATGCTGTCAAAATCTGTAGTTGAGGATGCATCACAAGATATGCATGATAACGAGAGTGAAAGGGAAGAACTCTTCATCACAAAAACTCTGAAACCATTGTTATCTAAGCTTCTTCATGCAAAGTTCTTCCATGAAGTTGAGGTAAAATCTTTTGCTTATTTGTCTATCTGTATGGGTTCTACATTAAGTGTGGCAATTCAGGTTGGGTTTGGGTTGGTATCAACTAGCTCAAACATGCCGTGCTTATTTAATCATGTTGAAAGTTTCAACCCTGACCCAGACACGTAACTCGAAATGACCCTTTAACTCGTTTATTCTAACAGACAAGCAGGTCAGAGGTCCAACATGTAATGAACGTGTTAAACAGGATGTAAACCTTTAGCGGGTTGAATTTATTTTTCTTTATTATAGTTTTTTAATCTAATGTTAAATGTGTTGCAAAAGGGTTGGCCAGGTCAACCATGACATGACCAGTTTGTTAGACAGCTTAGGCAAACCGACCTATTCACGACCCTAATCTGTTAACTTTTGTGCCCGTTCAATAATTACACTTTGTAGATATGATTTAGACTTATATGCTACCTTTTTATCAGATCCTGTGCGATATTTCAAAGATGACTGGGTGTAACATAATTGGAACGTGGGCGACACATATGTGTGAAACTAGTGATGTAGCGAACCCAAAGATTGCAAAAAGTGTAGTCACACTAGCATTATCATGTACTCAAGCTCCAAATGATTTGGTTACCGCTCGAGACATGGCGCTAGAGCTAGTAAAAGTAACTGGATCACTATTAACGGAATCAGAATTAGCCAAGTCTGAAATTTATGCCATCATCAACCGTTCAACAGACACCGTCACAGCATCAGTGTTTCTGCAGTACGCTGAATCAGTTATAACTGATATGGACAGACTCAGCATGACACTGAAAACATGCTTCACTCGTGCTTATAAAGATGGAAAACAGAACCAGTATTTCGTATTGGAAGAGACTCTGTATCAGAGGGCAGAAGCTGTGGTGGAACTATTATCTTCTTTTGTGGTGATGCACCTGAAAGGTAACTAACTTTCTTGAATTCTTTATAGTTGATACAAGTCAATTTTTAGGAAATCTTGGAAATTACAAGGATTCATATATTTGCAGACCCTCAGGCGGAACATCTACTGAGATTGGCTGCTAAATTATACAAAACCTTAGCAAGGATCTCAAAGTTTCATATCGCGCCTAAAGGTTGCAAGCAAATCATTCCGAGCCTCAAGTGTCAAAAGCTTGTGGAAGTGACTTGCAAGCAGCTAACAGCCCCATTATACACGTTTGTGGACTACATGCAGAAGGTGTGGGTTCTATCCTTGACTTTCGCACACGGCTTAAATCGTGCAATCACTAGTGCATGCAAATTATTAGTAATATGCCTCAATGGGAAACAATTTATTAAATTAAGTGATGATTCAAACTTGGCATTCATTTACAGAGGACTTACGAAGGTTGTTTTATTACATAATAATAAGCACATCCAAACTGGAAATTATAACATTTGTTTTGCAAATTTTATAATTAATCGTCTTTGATATACTTTCATATTTAAATGACATTAAGGTCCAAAAGGAATGCCATTGGAACTTTGTAACGGGGAAAAACAAAACATGTAGCTTTACATTAGTTTTTGCCCATTTTAGCTTGAATTTTTTGTAACATATGCAGAATAAAAAAGACAGCAGACCGAGTAAAGGAATGATAAACAAGATCAAAAGGGAGAATAAATGCATCCCAGATTTGATATTTCAGATAGAAGACTATGAAAAGTATCTGATTCTACTTAGCAAAGCTAGCAAAATCAACTTGTTAAGGCACGCAAAGCGTAGCACTGCTAGAGATTTTAGAATTAGAGACGAACAAAAGAATCCTCAGCAAGAAGAGCCTAATCAGGAACCCAGAGAGGATAACGAAGCTGCACCTCAATGTGATTCGGTGCAAGATTGTGAAGACGCTGAAGATGCATCAGAAAGGGTATTATCACCAGAAACTGGTAGCCCATTGGTGGCAGGCGATTCTGAAGATGACAATATGATTCCCAGTGCAAAAACTAGTAGCCCAGAAAGGGTATTATCACCAGAAACTGGTAGCCCATTGGTTGCAGACGATTCTGAGGATGACAATATGATTCCCAGTGCAAAAAGGAGTAGAACTGTTTACGACTCGGATGATGAAGCATAAAGAGTACTTATGGTTGTGATGAAACTTGTATATTTATGCTGGTTAATATTACAACTTAGCAACTGTTTTAAAGTGTTATTAATCTCAGACACTGGTTTAAACTTTTAAGTCATAACATGATATACAGGATCAGTTTGACCTGGCAGCCTTTGTCACCATATCTTCACACTTTGACAGCCATATGTCATGATTGACCAAGTTGGCACTTATTGGCACATTTCCCCTCTTTATAGAAGTTTTTAGTGATAAGGTCATATGACCCATGACACTGCTCAAAGGGCCTTTGGCAATAACCAAGTATGATAACAACATCAACTCCAGGTAGGTTGTTAAATTGCCAATTAAGCTCCATGTTGCCAACTGGCCAACTGTGTGAGGATGATAGGATGTAGACTCGAGTCGCTAGTGAATGAGCTGGCGGCCTTGTTTGATTCGATCTCTATAGAACTCTCTTACCAACCTACGATAACAAGACTATTTCAATCCCTAAAAGCCTAAAGCACCACCAAACTCATTTTTACCCGCAGGATTATCCTAACCAGTATCTTTCAAGGACGCGTAGGCAGATTGGAATTATTCAAAAACTATTTATTATCCATGCAGGAATAACTGAGTAGCTCCTAAGCATCAGGTTTCTTTTTAGTGGAACCGCGTTCCTTTATGTATGAGTTACTCATTGGTCAAGAACGGCGTTTCTCATACTTTTCCCATGCAAATATTAGAAAATAAATAAAATGCAGGAACTGGAACAAAATAACAACTCTTGAAAGATGAATTAGGCAAAATTCTATTTATTAATCATGATTACAATTTTTGATGACCTTTTTATATACTTATTCCTGCCCGATGTCAAATAGAAAGCCCCAATAAAGTCCCAAGCTTTTGATAATGACCGACAGTTGCCCTCGGTCTAGTGTTAGCATAAATGTTTCAGGAATTTGCAGTAGTAAGTTGTAACCATCGAAAATCAGAAATCCATCCTGCATATAAGATCCAATTGCACTGTGTAAATTATCAAGTTCTGATAACCAGCTAGTAACAAATCAGAAGGACACCAATGAAATTCAACAGATGGGAACTGAGATTGTCTATGAAATTGCTTATCTACTTACAATCAGTTTGTCCCATCTTGAGCTTATTATCCAATCATTCAAACTGTTTCATGTTTAAAAAACTCAATAAGCAACACCAAGTACAAGTATACCAATAATAGATTATGTGGTGTTTGGATTAGCTTATTTAGCTGGCTCATGGGCTTACTTAAATTAGGGAAAGTTGACCTTATGGCTTACTTAAGCTCATAAGTTCAAGTTGATAAGCTCATAAGCATAAAAAAGTGATCTTATGAGCTTTTACATATTCAATTAAGCGCAGAAGCCGACTAAACTAAAGAAGCAAATTTAAACACCCCCTTGGCAGTGTTATATTTGGTAAGGTAGTTCTGGTTCGGTTATAGAGTTTCATTTCCTCCCATTTTCGCATACTCTCAAAAACCATCTACTCTAAACAAGTTCTTAGGTTAACAACATAAAATTACATTTACTATCGAAATTAGAAAAATGATCATATCTACACGTCATCAATTTGACAACAAAACTACGTAATCCATGAAACAAATCATATATCCAAAATTCACAATGAAATAATCAGAATGAACCAAAACTTACCCTTCTTTACCATCTTCACTCACTTACCATCATCACCATCATTCGCAACACGACTACTACTCACTCCTCCAGGTATCACTACCTTATTCGTCCCACTAGCCGAAACAACCGTCGCACTCGACATCTCCATTTGACAAATCCTAACCGCACCCAACAACCGTTCAGGCAACTCCTCTTCCTCAACAGCCTCAACAACAAACCCCATATCAATCGTTACACTATTCACACACCCTAACGCCAAATGCAAAATGGCAGTCGCTATTTTCGAACTACCAATATCAACATCAATCTCCAAATAATTGTCACCTCTATAATAATGACAATTCAATGCCTTCCCTAACAAACACGCGCTATAACCACCAACCGCTGTCCTAACCAACCACGGTCCTTTAACTATCCGGTTCACCATCTTGAACCGACTGTTACGAAAACTATCATCTCCGTTAATAAACCGGTATAATAGTGAATTAGTTGGAATGACGTCATCTGTTGCAAAGTAAAATACCGCACTATGCTGGTCCCTACCTGCAGTGGCAGAAGCAGGATTATTAGTAACCAATGCACAAAAACTTTTAAAATGATTGAGGTTATTCGACTCTGCTTATATTTCATATAACAAACTCATTTTTCCAACTTATTTTTCAACTCATGGGCTATTTTACATATTACGATGGTGTTTGGGATTGCTTATCTTTCTGCATATTAAATTAGTACTTATAAGCTGCTTAAGGATAAGTACTTCTGGAACTAGTGTTTGGATTTGCTTATTTTATAAAAATAACATTTTGATAAAAAATTTCAAACAAATTTATTTATAACAAGGTTTTAGATTAAATACAAGAGTAAAATGTGTTTTAATCTAATATTAAATAAACAACACGAAATAATCAGTTTCTTATCTGCCTATAGTATTACTGATTTTCTGCTTAAGAAAAAAACGCATAACAGAAAAATAAGCAATCCCAAACACCCTCTAAGTCATAAGTCATAACAAGCTCCTAAGTGAAAGAATAAGCTGGAAAAAAATGAGTCAAATAAGCCGAGTAAAATAAACAAAACACTATTTCTTTTTACCGGGTACATTTAAGGGGCGTTTTTCTAAGCTTATTTTTCTGCTTATATTTGATAAGCCCGGATTGTCTAGCTTAATTTGAGATTTATGAGCTTATTATATAAAACTCGAAATTAGGCTACGTTTGACATCAGGCTTATCGCTTATAGAGGCTTGAGCCTTTAAAATAAGCTAAGATTACTCCCTCCGTCCCAAAATTTATAGTTCACGTGTCTCAATTTAATTGTTCACTACTAAAATAGATAAGAAAATTTGATCAAGTTTACCATATTACCCTTACTTGAAATTATAATTACAAACTTTAAAGAAGACTTTAATTAATTAGTTAAGGGTAAAACTGTCATTTTGCTAAAAATTAAGAAAGAGAAAGCTGTAATAAATGCACTTTTTTTAAATTGTGTGTTTTTTGTCAGGAGACAATAATTTTGGGACTGAGGGAGTATAAAATAAGATTTGTTTGTCATTCAGGCTTACCATAAGCCCAATCCCACAAAAAAAGCTTATAGGCAGTCAAATTATTTAAATATCAATCAAAATATAATGAATTCAAAAACATATCTAAATTAAATTTGGTGTATTTTTATGCGATTTTACATTAATAAGCTTCAGCTCCAACTAATTCGCCAAATATATTTATAATAAGAAAATTCCATCAGTATCCTTGCATACCTACCTGGCACTTGTAAATTTACAGCCAAGACAAACGTCTTGTTATTCTGATTTCTAAGCGCGTGGATAATACGGTGTGACGGTGGTTGGTTGGTGGTGGTGCACCGCCGTGAAGTGTGAGAGATTTGTTGTATGTATTGTTTGGGTGTGGGTAGGTTGCTGTATTTTGCATATAAAGATAAAAGTGGCTTGTTATGGAAACATACTAGTCCAGTAGTAATTGTGTTTGGTAAATGTTAAAGAGAGTGACGTAGTTGTAGACGTCAATTACTAGCGGTATATCTACTGTCTTTTTGTGAACCTTTCAGATTGTTTATTTATTGTACTCGTTCGATATCTTGCACATTGTTTAGCTTAATATCATTGCCATTTCTAGTTTTTTATCCACTCGATGCTTAAATCTCGCACTTTTTAGTCCAAGTAGATCCGCATTCTCCATCAATAGTCTTGGTTTACATAATGTGTGGAACTCATGGATCCCTCGTAAAGTCAACATTTGTGTTTGAAGAGCCTCGATTGATAGATTGACTACTAGACTTAATTTAGTTAATAGAGGAGTTAGTATTGATTCAGATGTAAAGCTTGTGACGAGTCTATAAATCACTGCCTTCTCATTTGCCCTAAGATAATGCCTGTTTGGAGGAAGATATAGAGTTGGTGGGGCCTTGACAGACCCGTGATATTTCCTTCTTTCGACATCATCGACACAAGTCTCGGTAAGGTTGTCGATCTTGGATGTACTCGGCTAAATAAAGTTATTAATGGAGTATTTTAGTGTGGCATATGGGCAGTTTGGAATTGGAGAAATAAATTGGTTCATGCCCCTTTGGATGATCGTGCTAAAGTCAGAGAGGACGACATTTTCCCATCCATCCAGCGGTTATCGAAGACTTGGATTTCTGCTCGTTCTAATATCCCGTAGTAACTGGAGTGTTTGGATATCGAACCCTAGATCTTTGTTATCGCTTAGCTAGTGGTCTCTTATATAGTTAGAGTCGCTTGTTTGGGGCTCGTTTTTTTTTCTTTTTGGTTTTCTTCCTTGTTTTGTTCTTATGCTCCTCCTTGGAGCAGTTTTATAAAATTCAGCCTTTCAAAAAGAAAATATGTCGGTGATGCGGTCGTCGTAGGACTTCTACACGAAGTTTTACAACTCCTTAGGCAGAGTACCTAACCGTTGTAGTAGTAGTATATGCAAGACTCGGGGGTTGTTATCGTTCTCTAGGGGAATAGGTTGGGAAGACTTGATCACGGTTTAACAGAATTCTAAGGGTTGATAGAATATTATTATTGTGTTTTTATATTTTATAGAAAGCAGGTACATCTATGGTTTGAGAGGTTAGTTTGTTTAACTAATAACTAAACTAACTAATATCTAATCTATTGGTGATAACTTTATGATAATTAAATGTATTTACTTAATCATGCATTACTTATCAGATTGCTTCTCCTAGTCATGTTGCCTTGTCACACTTGTGATGATCTGTGTAAGTATTTCCTAGGTCATGAACGGATTACACGAACCCGCCGTCTATTTAATATTCCGTTAAGGCAACGCACAAGTAAGGTAGTATGAAGACTATTACAAGGCCCCTAAGAGTACATTAAATGCATGTGAAATATCTTAAGAGGTATCAACCATATAAAGGGGCAAGGTAGTACGAAGACTGTTACCCGATGGTATCCTTTCTATGCACTCGCGTTTCCCTAGACGTGTCTACAGCGATACAGACAAAAGCTGGTTTTCTAGAACCTAACACGCACAATCATCAATCAAGAAGCAACAATAAAAGGATCCATAATCCGACTTTAATGCAATCATAAGCAAATACAAAGGAGGGTTTAGCCTCACATGTTAAAAATAAAGCAAAGAGATAAATCAATCACACAACAAATAGACATATTGAATGATTAATGATAAATAACCTTACTTGAGTTAAAACATGGATTCAAGGTAGTTAAATATGGTTTTGAGGCCCTAAAAACGACCTATGAAGCTGCTACAAGAGTTAGGGTTCGTCTCCCTAAGTTATACAAAGTTATCCCAAAAGTTACACACTTGAAACCCTAAAATCGGTTTAGTATATATAGAGATATCGCTGCGACAACGTCGCGTTGTAATCTTGACGCCGTCGCTACGTGGATGATTCTAGATCCTCATTGAGTCAGCTACGTCCTGACGCCGTCACTAAATCTCTGACGCCGTCACTAGATGGATCACGACGGCGTCGCTTTATGCCTGCGACGCCGTCTCCACGTTCTGTAAGCAATACTTCTTCAAGGATTTGGTGTAGGTCCGTAATCTCGTCCGTTTCTTCTCCAAATGAGCCCATGCCACGTATATTCCCTCCAAATGCCATCCAAGTGCTAAAAACATGAAAACAAACGATTAAGCACATAATCTAGGCATATTTGCATGATTTAGGGGGTTAAATGACCCCGAAATAGTGTATAAAATGACACCTCATCAGGTATTACCAATAAAAGGTAGATAAATACATGGGTAGCGCAACAAACCTTGTTACCCTTTGAGCTTAAGTCTTGATTATAGTATAATATTGCATTTACTGAGAGAGGTTTTTATATAAAATTGTTAGAACTTTTGGCATGGATACATATTGTTGCTATTTTCTTTTGTTCTTTTTGGTAGATAGCATTATAAGTCATTTCTTATTTGACTTTTGTAGCTAAGACTTTTAAGGTGGACTTGACTGGTGAAAAAGCAATGCCTTCAGGAAAAAATAAAGGTGATGATGTCATTGATTGGGAATAGGCCTGAAATAAGTAAAATAGCTTGCATACTTCACGATATGTATTAACAAAAAACTAAGTTACCTTCTTCTAGTTGCCTCAATGGGGTCAGGACCACGTAATGTAGTATTGCCAACCGTGGATCCTCTACTATCAGTCGATGATTCAGATGTTCCACTAAGCATTCAATCAAATATTGAAGCGATAGGATCAATCGTTGATCTGCAAAAGCAAGTTATGTCATTAACTGAGAAAACATATGTAGGTGAAGAAGGTTTTACAAGTTTCAATCTATCAAAATAGCAATATCTCCATTTTAGAAGTCTCACTAATCATCTTCTGCATTTTGGGGGAAATTACTTAATTAATATGTTGTAAAATAAAAAGACATATATATATATATATATATATATATATATATAAAAATATATAATATAAAATATAGTATAGAATGTATTAAAATAAAAAGACAAATATTCGTGAGAAGGATAAAAAGAAAACTTTTTTTAAAAAGTTCTTGAAAAATTCCAAAAAAATTCCATTAACATACAGGTATTTGTGCATAAACCATTTGTAAAAGAAGTTTTTTTCTAAATTTGAGTTTTTAACTTTTTTAATGGCGCAATAAAAAGAAATTTTGATACACAAAAAAATTTGATGGCACAAATTTTTCGACTTTTTATAGTTTGATGTCTGCAAATAAAATTTTGATCAAAAAGTCAAAAGAAGATAGGGTACAAAAAAACCTATTTTTGATGCACAAAAAACCGATTTAATGCACAAACCGTTTTTTTAATAAATTTTTTTCCGCAAAGCTATCCACTTTTAGAAAAACTTCCTACAACTTTTTCATTAGGCACCACAATAACATACCCAAGCAAAAAAAAAAAAAAAGGGATCTTGTGGAATTTTTTTAAAGTTTCTGAGAACTTTTAAAAAAAATAAATCTTTTATCACTTCTCAACGAATATTTTGTCTTTATTTGATCTTTTCCTATAAATATATATATATAATATATATATATTATAAAGTATATATGAAAAGAAAATTGAGGTTGTATGCACAAACACAACCTAAATCGACCTATTTCTAAGTAAACTTTGTGATATAACACGTTTAAAAATCTATTGTTTTGATAAGCATACAAACTTCTTCAACCCTTTTGACCAGTTCCTTTTAAGCTAAACTTTCCCAAATCTACACATTCCTAAGTAAATGGGTTGATATTTACACTATTCAAAAGTAAATCCATCAGAATTATCCATTAGTTTGTGAGAAATGACACAAACTTATTTTCAAGTTGAATTCTCACTCCCTAATATTGTAGATCTATGATGCGTCATATATTCGTAAATCATCCCAACTAAATGAAACATCTAAAAATGTTTTAATTAAAAAAATTGGAAAGTTATAGGTAGAAGAAAATATATTCAAAAAGGTTCTCACCTTTAAGGCCCAACAAAAAGACTACAAACTTTCATCCCGTAGAAGCACACAACTAAAGATCAATAACATCATTATCTCTGTCAACAGTTCTGAAAGATCGCACACAAGCAAAGTGAGTAACTTGTATCCAATAAATTCAAATCTCATGAACCCCAATCACAAAACAAAAGAAAGGTCGTTAAAGAACAGGATTAAATCAAAATCGGCGTTATGCTCTAATCATAACTCATTTACAATGAATATGAAACCGAAATCATACTCTAATCAAGAAACATCATAATCCATTTAATCGCCAGCAGTGCTTAGAATGATTGTTCAAAATTGTTAGCAAATAATAACCCGAATACAAATAAATCAACATTGAAAAACCCTAATATGAAAGATTATAATAAAACAAAAGAATGGAATTAAGACAGATTAACTTACATTCAAATTAGGGGGATCATGCCAATAAATTACGGTGCTCATTGTTAATATAGAAGATAGAAAAGCAGAGAGATGAATTTTGAAATTAAAACCCTTGAATGATGGAGATGAAATGTTAGTATATGAGATGCGAATAGAAAAAGGGTGGATTGATATATGACGTCAATATATGACGTAAGAAGGGGGATTTATGGCATTCAAAAACTTTTTTTTTATAATATATAAAGATTTTTTTTTCTATTTAATTCAAAGTAAACCATATATAATAATAAATAAATATAATTTTTGTCTTATAATTCCGTTTTTAATTTAAAGCCGAATTTATAAAAGAAAGAGAATAAGAGGGTGGGTATTGCGTATGCTGCTATTTGTGTTTGTCCTCATATCTATCTCACCGCCTCTTTTGTTTTCCAATTCTCTTCTTCTTCTCTTTAAACTGGTTTGATTCATTCACTAATGGATAACAACAAAAACCCTTCTTCTTCTTCTTCGGTTGAAGAAAATGTTAACCCTAACCCTAACAATCCCAGAACCCCTTTCACCAATCTCAGTCAGATTGATGCTGATCTTGCCCTTGCTCGTACTCTTCAAGATCAGGTACTAAATAAATAAAAATAAAAATCTTTTTTTTATATATATATATTTGTACTATTAACTTAATTGTGGAATTAGGAAAGAGCATATATGTTGTTGACAAGGAATGGTAATGGTGATGTGAGTGATGATGAAAGTTGGGAAACTGGAAGCTATAATGATGATGATGATGATGATGACTTTGATCATCATCATAATAATAGTGAAGAATATGAAGATGATGTTGGATCTGGACAACCAGATGCTCAGGATAATAATAATAATAATCAACTCGAATTGGATCCCTCTTCCTTCCCTGATTCGACTAAAGCCCAGCTATGAGCTTTATCAAGATGCTGGAGATCAAGAAATGGCTGCTAGATTTATTCGCCTTACTGAATTCATCAAAAGACCGATTTTTTTTTTCTTCTATATTCTGTTTTTTCCCTTTTTAAAAAAAAAATATAGTTATTATATTTTTTTCAATGCTACTGAGAAGGAAGAAGATGATGATATTGAAGACCAAGTGTTCATTCCTCAGGTGATACTTAAAATTTGCTTTTTTGCCGCTATATTGTGTGTTTTTTCTTTAACAAACTTGTACTAGTTATACACGAGTGGAATGACTTGTTTGGTGCCTGTTTAAAATGATGGAACAAAAAAGTTGACCTAATTTTGGTAGGTGACCTGTGCCGAATGAGCTACTCTGATAGCGTTTTGTGAAAAAGAAGTTTGTTAATTTAAACACACACACACACACACACACACACACTGGTATGCCCTAAATAGCTTTCTTTTCAGTTAATCGATGTGGTAAGTAGTGATACAAAAAGGGAAGTTTAAAAAACTAAAATAAACATAACACAATTTCACAAGGTCAAAGGATTCAAATAGGCTCATTTAGCCATCTAAAGTGTTTTGTCTAAAAGTTCACGAATATATTATCCGTAATATAAACGATGCAATCTCTTATCAACGGATTGGTTATTAGCACCCCTAAATGGATATCCCCTACCCCTACGCACGGGCAGGGGATGTCACAATCCATTGAGGGGGGGGGGTCACTGATAACACTTCCTAAAAATTAATACAAGGCGTCAGTCACCCAAGTTTTCACAACAAAAAGCAATGTTGTAAATATCGCGTCGGCTACAAGTGGCGGTCGACTACACGCCCCTTTAAAAGCGATAAATCGGGTCCTTTTGGCGGCGATTTATATCGGCGGAGACCCTTAATTATATAACGAATTAAATATTAAAAAAATAAATATTACAGCAATATTCTAAAACAAAACCATAGGAATATATATATATAAAGTATATATAATATATATTAATATAAAATTAAATATATAATGATTTTATAGATGTATTTACTAACTATACTGATGTAATCTTATGCATATGCTGTAACAAAATCAAGTTATTAGTGTTTATTTCTATTTTTTACTAAAGCCCTAATAATTACTCTACTGGCCAATGTAATACTTCTTTACTGGCTAAAAAAAAAACCCTATTTTTGATTATTAGGTCAAGTATACTAGTTTACATCTTCAGCCACCTTCACTTTCTTCTCTGTGTGTTTCACACCTTTACTTTCTTCTCTCTTTGTTTCAATTGTTTCAATTGTCCATGCCAGCAAATCAAGAAAATACAGGTAATACTTCACTTTCCCCTTTCACCTTCTTCAACCTCCCTCCACCACCAACAAAATATAGAAAACACCATAAAACAACTTTTCTTTCTCAAATTAAATCACGATCAACAAAATCAGAACGCAAAAAATCGGCCGATTTTGGTCGATTTTGGCCGATTTTGACCGACTTTGACCGATTTTGACCGATATTGACCAACACCGATTTTTTTGACCGATTAGTGAAAAAACATAACGGCTGACCGCCGTTAAGCGATATATCAGTGATATAACGGCCGCCACAGCCGATATTTACAACACTGGTTAATATTGTTGGTGAAGATTGAAAAAAAATATTCAAAGTAGTTACTACTGCTTGTACAGAGTTAATGCTGCAGGTTTATAAGTTACTATTGCTAGTGTTCAGAGTTAATGTTGCTGGTATAAAGTTACAACTGCTGAAAGATTAAGACTGCTAAAAGAGTTTCTACTGTCAAGGAATAGATAAAGACTACTTAAAGAAAAGATAAAAATTGCTTATGTGATATGTATGAGATATTTTTGTAAAAGATACTTATAAGTTATTTGTTTCTAAGATCATGATAACTTAGGAAAATATTGTAATCCCATTAGGACTCTTTGGTGTATAAAAGGAGGTCCTCGGGTATAGAGTTTTATGTATAAAAAACGAGTCATTCATAGAATTATCATAGCTTCAAGGTTTTGTAACCCTAATACTAGTTAGAGTATTTGTATTAATATATTGAAGCTTTTGTTTGTTAATCTGTGTGTTCATTAGAATTATTGTTTCATTAAAGAATTCTTCTTATATTAAAGATTAGATTCCGCATAATCTTTAGTATTTTTAAACAAAGTTTCTATCATAAGTTGTGTAAGATTTATCTTGCATAACTAAACCTTACACAAGCTAAGGAATTCAAGATCCATTGTAGTGGGATCAACAAGTGGTATCAGAGCTTGTTGCTTTGAGAAACTTTACTAAGAAGACATGGATCAAGACTCTGTACATTTGGTGGCTGCATCAAAAGCGCCTATGCTCAAACCAAGTGAGTATGAGCTTTGGAGGATGAGGATGGAACAGTACATCAAGATGGTTGATTATTCTCTATGGGAAGTCATAAAGAATGGTAATGCACCTCCAATAACAAAACTTGTTGAAGGTGTTGAGACAGAACAGAACATCACTCGATTCAACATCTACGACTTAGCTGCTTACTAGACCACGATATAATCCTTAAAGGGGTCGAACCATCTTCACGCCTGTACTAGCTTCTTAGATACTTCTCACACACTCACTAGACACTTCTTAATCAACTCAGTCAAGAACACAGCTTCATTACAAAATTACCTCATTAAGCTTGTCGCGCATCTAGGATTAATATACACAGCAACTTAGTGGTCTTCGTTTCTCTAGACCTATTCTCTTACCTTTAATCCAACTGTGATAACGGTATGTGCAACACTTGAATCATTCTATATAGAGTGCACCATGAATCACATACATCACAACGTTTGTAGTGTTTTTTGTATTGGGGTTTAACAGCAGAATATCCATCTAACAATGGACGACTATGATTAGTGGAATTTAACAACTTTCTCCTGTCTGTAGCTCTGAGTAGAGAGAGTTGAGCATCGATCAAGGAGACCTCGTCTCTTAAATTGTGTCATTCTTCTAACACAAACAAGAATAAACATGATACTATTGATGGATATCTACTGCACTTCTAGAGACACTCTCTGAAGGCGGTCAAAAAAGACCAATAGTACGAATTGATCTTCTTTATTAGCACAATACAACATTAGTTGGTGATTTGCGCACACGATTATAGGTGTAAGTCACACATGACGTGAGGGAGTGAGATTGGCTACAAGTTTTGTTAATAAATTGATAGAGGGGAGTTTACACAATTACAATACATGACTTAGCAGCTTATACGGCGTTGATACATTAGCACTATTATTTCAGTGTGGATGACGAGCATCTTATACGAGAGGAGAAATGACTTAAGAGTAAGTTCCTACACAACAGAGTTAGTCAATATAGCTGGTGATGTTATGGTAGTAGTAGCACATGTGAGGTAGACGGTTAGGATCGCGATACAGTTTTCCACTCTTTTATGTTTAATAGTTGGTTAATTTGGGTGTGTATTGTGTATGAGTATGTTATTTGTGTGTGAAGTATTGGTGGTTGGGGAAGTCAAAATGACAATTAATACAAAAAAAAAAATATACATAAAAAGAAAACAATTTTCTAATTAAAAGTCATATGATAAAAATGATTAGCGTAAAGATTTTTGATATGTATATTTAGAGGGTTAGGAAAATTATATATTATTCAATGTTTGTTCTATGTATCACAAGAATACTCATAAAGTACAAATTATAGAATACAGTTGAATCAAAAGTCGCAGATCTCCCCTATGCAGTTAGCTCGGTCTGATTTCAAATATCGTTCAAGGACCGAGATTTGAAATATCGGTTATCGCGGTGAGATATCGGTGAGATATCGGTTTTTATATTATCTAGAATATTAAATATATATATTAAAATCATAAAAGATTAAACATAAAACATAGCATAAAAGTGTCAAACGTAATTGTTTTAAGTAGGTTTTAAAAAGAAGTGGGCTGCCAAAACACTATGTGGGCTGCCAGAAAAAAGAAAAAATAAAACGAGATCCGATATCAAAATCTCGGCAAAATCTCGTCCAATATCGCCGAGAATATCGGTTCCGATATTTACCACCGAGATTTGGAGCCGAGATTTTTTCTAGCTCCGAGATCCGAGATATCGCCGAGATTAACTGCATAGGATCTGCCACCACCTCCATGACCGGTCCCACCCTTCCCCTCCATCTCCGTTCATTTTTCTTCAAAAAACCTTAGATCTGAACGCCCCATTTGAATTAATGTTTTATATGGGGCTCTAATCCGAACTTGATGTATGGTTATGTGATCCGATGCAGGGTAAGAATTGGGATTTTGGTTTGGAGATTGTGAGTTATAAGTTGGGTTTAAAGAATTTTAGGGTTTATTTATGATTGATAAATTGGGGTTTATATATGTTGCAACCCGAATGTTGATGTGTGGTTGTGTAATTTGATTTTTGATTCAATTTTCCGAAATTAAAAGTTTTGGATCAAGATCAGTGTTTTGGAATTAACAAAGTGAATGTTCATATAATCTTACTATATAGATATGTGGGTAAAATGGTCATTTACAAATATTTTGATCTTTCATTAAGGAGAAAAAAGAAACGACATTTGTTTACTCACATTTGTTGCCAACCTGTAACCATTATAGAAAAAGACAACTTTTTCGAACAGGATAAAAAAAGAAACAGCCCCTTAGTCTGTGTTTAAAAAAGCGTGCCTGATTGCATCAGACACCACCCACACCACCCTGATGCATCGCGATCACGGGATGCGTGGTGAGGCGCACGCATCAGCTAATGCGTGCATCGGTGCTTTTTTGCGCATCATGTACCTGGGTCTTATAAAGTAAAATTGGTCTTATTAATGTGTATTGGCCTACTTCTAATTAGGGGTGTTCAAAAAAACCGAGAAACCGACGAACCGAGCCGAACCGCTTAATCTGAAACCGAAAAAACCCGAAACCGAAAAAACCGAAACCGAAAACAACCGAAACCGAAAAAACCCGCTTATCACGGTTCGGTTTCGGTTTTTACTTTTAGATATCCGTGGTTAACCGAACCGTGCATATTATACATGATTGTTTTCTAACTAATATTCATACAATTGTACAAGTATTAACTATATTATCGCACTAATGTTATTCCATAACGACTTTTTAGCTCCTAACGTAAATATTGTGAAAAAAATTTGTGTGAAAATTCATGAATGGGATCGTAATTTATAAAGGACGAATAAGTATTATTTTGTTAATATGTTATGTACGAATATTTAAATGCAATTATTGTAACGAAATAAATTTATATGAGTTTTATCTACTCAATGTCATTTGATTTTACTAGAATGACATTTAATGCTTTAGACCATGTTATTTTTTATACGGTTAAACTCGATTAAACGTAAAAAAATGGTTAACCGTGAACCGAACCGCGGGTAACCGCTCACTTCGGGTACCCGCATGTCCGGTTACCCGCCTAGTACGGTTCGATTTCGGATAGTAAAATTAATTACCCGCCCCGCGACGGATAGTTGAAATCTTCCAACTAACCGAACCGAACCGCCCCGCGAACACCCCTACTTCTAATGGGCTTTACTTTTAATGAGGAGCTTGGGATTGATGTTGATGATGACGAGGATGATGAAAATGACTTCTAGTTTAGTCTTAGAGGAGACACAAACCTTTCCATTAATGCTTTTGATTTGCTTTTAATTATTCAAAAAGATAACAATTATTTTTGGACTTTATGTATTTTAGCGATATGAAATCGTGAACTATGAAAATGCAGGGTATCTTTATTAGTAAATCTGGTATTATTGTGTTTTGTGCACTATATATAATTCAAGTATTATTTTATAAAGTGTCACCTCGGGTACGTGATGCGCGCGCTTTCGCTTTCGGCTTTTTGACCCTTATTGCATCGATGCACATCGCGCTTTTTTAAAACATAGGGAGTTACTCAAATCCATTTGAGATATGACGTGGTATTAGGTGTGGATGTATGAATATTTGCGCTTTATTTTTTATTGAGTATGTTTTCACAGAACCTTGAAATCTTTCAGATAGAAGACAATACTTGAGAAACAACCCCCTTAGTGTCATGAAGTTGTCAGCATTGTGATAAAGTTATGCATATTACTCCGAATGGTAGTGTATTCGAAAGGAACTTCACAAGAATTAGAACCGGTGCTGGCCATATGGGCCCATCGAGCTAGTTGTTTTGAAATGATTGGGTTGTATCAATGAAAGGTTAAGTACAACGGAATGTGGCAGAATACCACATTCACCCCAAGCAATAGCTTGGCAAACCAGTAAATTGATTGTAATAGGCCACGAATCGAATCCAAACACTCTAGCTACAACCAACTAGCTAACTAACCAAAATAATAAATAAGACTAACGCCATAATGGCAATCCAGACCCTCCGTTCCAAACTAGTCGCATCAAGCAACGAAGCATAACATAAACCAAATGAGACTACCTCCTTAAAAAACCTTTCCAAGAAAAACCCAATGGGATAAACCTTGGAGAAGGAAAAAAGAGTACAACTCTTAAGAGGGACTCCAAACTAAGCAGATCTAGAGCCCAAAGGAGACCATAATCATGATAATCAAATAGCATGTAAACCATAAGTGCGGTCATCATACATCACAAGATAACTCGGGAGCTTCCACGTAGCCAACATCTCACGAACACGAGTATTATTCTTAAACCGAATAGAAATTAGCTTGAGACGAACATTAGTAATAATAGTCTCATAGATCAATGTATGTGACTTCGACTTCTTCTTGAATAATCTTGCATTCCTCTCTTGCCATTTAAAATAACAAGTGGGGCCAAAACAACCCGAGAGGTAATACTTCTCGTAGAACGACCTTTGGAGCTTGGGATCAAAAACTCAACAACATCTTCAAAGCGAGGGGCAAAAAGTCCATTCCCGAAAGTATCCGCACCATATTCCAAACCTACACAGAAAAAGAACACTCGAAAAACAAATGGTTATGCAAGTCCGGAACAAGGTCACGTAATGGACACCGAAGCAGGTTAAGTTATTCCCCAGAATAACATCCCATTGCTTCTAACGGTTTCGCGTCTTCAATTTCTGATTGATAACCAACCACATATGAAAGGCATGCCTCGGAATACACAGATGGAACTACACTACGTTAAACCAAGGAATATCATTCTCACGAATCCGGATACACTGCCACGCCAGAGAGACCGAGAACTGATTAAAAATGGCATTCGAATCCCTCCATAAAACCTTATCATGAACGTCGCTATTGAGAGTAGGAACTCGGGTGTGGGCTTTCAACAAGGTTAGGGTACTTCGTGTACAAATCGGTCGGCCATATCCAATCCCCATTCAGAATCAACTCGTGGATAGTAGCATTTAAAGAGAAACCAGATCGGATAATATCTCACCGAGATCATGCTTCTAAGAGGACACACATCGCACCATTAATCGAGCATGTCATCTCACCATTACCAATTTTGTGTCATATAAAGTGATGAATAGTGTTGCACATCTGAAGTAACTTTCGCCAACCCCAACTCATATCCCTCGAAACATCCCAAAAACTACGCCCCATATCACCCGTACACGGAACATCCCATAAATTACGCCCATTAAGTTTGTAAGAATGAATTCATTTCACCGATAACGACTCTTTGTTAGTCAAGATACTCCATATGTGCGTAGTCATAAGAGAAGCATTAAATTCCTTTAAGACGTTTAATACCGAGACCCCTTGTCGATTTAGGCTTGCACACCGTCTCCCACGCCACTTTGGCCCTACCCCTTTTCATCTCACCTTGACACCAAAGGAAACCCCGCATAGATTTTTCAAGGTCCAGGATAATACGGGCAGGAAGAATGAAAATCGAAGCCCAATAAATATGCATAAAAGAGAGGACGAACATAATAAGCTAAAGATAAGGACTTGTTCTTCCGATCTACAATACGACTTTGAAGCCGTTCAATAAGAACCTTGCAGTTTCTATATAATAACCGCGATGATATAAGGGGAACTCCTAGATACGTAACAGGTAGAGTACCCTCCTCAAACGGCATAGTCATCAAAATGTCATGTTAAATAGCATTAGGAACATTACAAAAATAAGCCTTACTTTTCGGGATGCTAGGAACCAAACCGTAAGAATGCTTAAATTCTTTTAAGGCATCCCAAACCACGGTAGCCGACTCCACAGTACCACGAGCAAAAATAAAAAGATCATCAGCAAAGCAAAGGTTAATAATCTTTTGTCTATCACACCGATAGCTGCAAAAGTAAAGTGAGAACTTCCATAACCAAAAGTAAAGAGGTAAGGAGACATAGGATCGCCTTGCCGCAACCTTTGAACATACCAAACCGATTCCCGTTCACACATATAGATTCCCGTTCACCCATTTTACTTTAAAGATGCTTATTCATTTCACTCGTTTGGCCTAGTGAATACACGTTATAACCCTATTGACCTGTTTGACGGTAACGGTTAAAAGTACCTTAGGTTCTAAAAACCCCACTCTTATGGATTAGGAAAATATATATGTGCGAATACTTGAGGTCATTAAGGCTGTGTTTGTTTTTGCATAAAAACGGCTGACCGCCTCTGTCGTCTGACTAGTCAGACGCGGTGAGACATAAAGTTTGTTTGTTTTTCTTTTGCGGAGAGGAATAACATCTTACTTCGATCAGACATGGACTTTAGGTCTTACTGGCTCTTAACAGCCATCTCCTAAGATGTGGTGATCATGTATGATTGCCTCTTAACCTTACATATCTGTCGACACCCTTACATCCCATTGTCGATCTTTAAAGATCTTTATAAACCGATTATCGATTTTTAAATATAGACACACACCTACCTGTTCGAAATACATCAAAGTCGAAAGACCAGTTCATGGTCCTTTAATCCGAAAGCTACAACAAGATTCATAAGGGTTGTTAAAACAATATTCTTGGTTTGCTTAGGTTGGGGTAAAAGAGAATGAAATCTTCTGGTTGCTGTGTTTTCATTTGGTGACTGCATATGTTTAGGGGATACTGTATTAGGTTTATATTAGGGTTGCTATTAAACTTGGGCTTGTTCAAAAAAATAAATTTAACATGGGCTGAACTTCTTTCAAAGATATATAGGCTTATTATGTTAGTTATGTAATTGGGTCAAATTGTGTGTATTGTGTAGGCTGAAATTGTTATATAGAAAATAACAAGTTGGAATTAAGCCCGCGCGTTGCGGCGGAAGCTAATTTGTTGGTGCAGTGTGAGTTTTTGTTACTATGTTATTTGAGAGATTCAAGTTGTACATGTTTTGTTAGTATGTTGACACTTAGAAGTATGAGATATTAGTTAACATACATTTTTTGATATGGACCAAGGTTTGATCTTATATTGTGGCTTATGTCTTTGGTTTTTACATTAAATATGAGATATATTATGGCTTATGTCTTTGGTTTTTACATTAAATATGCATTGTTATCTTATATTGTGGCTTATGTCTTTGGGTTTTGTTGTTTTATTGGTATCTTGGAACTGAGTAGTGTTGGTTAATGGTGTTTTGCTACTATGGTTAGGTGTTCATATCCTTTGCGTGAATTGGTATTTGTGTTTTCTTTAGTAGATATGATTTCTTTGTCATAACGGAGAAACATGATAATATTTGTAATACATAAAGAGGCATACATATGATGCATACTTTTCCCTTTTAATTCTTCAGTATTTACCCATTTAACCCAAAGTGTATTCTTTTTAGAAATCACATTCCATAGCTGCTTAACTAATAATACCTCATTTCACACTTGCAAATTCTTTATCCCTAATCCACCTTTGTCCTTAGGCTTACAAACACTGTCCTAAGAGACCTCCCTTTTGTCAACTCCCCTTGACACCATAGAAACCCCTTGAGTAATTTGTTGATTTCATAAATCACATTCTTAGGAAGCAAGAAAACAGAAGCTCAATAAATTTGCATAACACTAAGTACTGATGCTATTAATTGTAGTCTTCCAGGGTATGATAAAGACTTGTTTCTCCAATCCAACACTCTAGTTTTAACTTTATCAATCAATGGTTTACAATCAGTTGCATTAATCTTCTTAGTGATCAAAGGAACCCCTAGATATCTAATTGGAAGCCTCCCAATAGCAAAAGGAACAATATTAAGGATAACATTTTGCTACGCATTAGTCATACCTCCAAAGAACACAGTACTTTTATTCATGTTAGCTTTTAAACCAGAGTAGCTGCTAAATTCCTCCAAAGTCCCTTTTATAATACTTATTGATTTAGCATCCCCATGACAAAGTACTAGCAAATCATCAGCAAAACACAGATGTGTTACTCAATGTTGAAAACTTCCATAACATGAGTAAACAGATATGGTGACATAGGATCACCTTGTCTTAGCCATCTTCCTCCCCTAAAGTATCCTTCTCTTTCTTCATTAATGTTGATAGAAAACTTTGTAGTACTTACACAAATCATGATCCAATCAACAATTTTATCAAGGAAACCAAACTGCTCCAATACTACTTTTAAGAATTTCTATTTAATTGTATCATAAGCCTTTTGCATATCAATCTTAAAAGCAACTTTTTTGATCTTTTGCTTTCTATTATATCCTTTAAACAACTCTTGAGCCAGTAGAATATTATCTGTAATTTGCCTACCAGCTATAAAAGCACTTTGACTTTCATTAACCAATGTCCCAAGCACCCCTTTTAGCCTATTAGTAATAATCTTACTTATGCATTTGTAAATCACATTACAACATGCTATAGGTCTAAAATCAGAGACTTTATCAGGATTTTGAACTTTAGGAACCAGAGAGATTAGTGTAGCATTTACCTCTCCTAGAAGCTTTCCATTCACAAAGAACTATTGAATTGCTTTGCAAACATCTTTGCAAATAAAATATGCATTTATGTTACTTAACTTATCTAAAAATATGCATTTAAGTAGCGGTGAGCAAAATGGACCGCGGATCGAACCGGACCGACCGGACCGGACCTAACCTATTTCGGTCCGGTCCTCGGTCCATTTTTTTCCTTATTATCGATTATCGGTCAATCTGTTTTGGTCTTACGATAAAATCGGCCATTATGCCTTGTTGGACCAGACCATTTCGGTCCGGTGTTTTGAACAAAGTCGATTTCGGTCCGGTTTTGATTGGTCTGGTCCATTTTCGGACCGTTTTCGGTTCGGTTTTGATTGATCCAGTCCGTTTTTGGCCGACAATGGCTTTTCGTCCTCATTTTCATTGGTTACGTGTTTATCAGGTGGGATACCAATAGTTTTCATGGTTTTATGATATTCGCTAAAAAACTTTATTGTTTCTTTCGCGATA